>JBBBVU010000006.1:5541518-5557299 GCA_037177055.1 Atherinosoma microstoma
GATAGATAGATAGATAGATAGATAGATAGATAGATAGATAGATAGATAGATAGATACTTTTATTGATCCCCTAAGGGGAACTGTGAATATCCCTTAAATGGGAGGATGATGAAGTGGATAACAAACAAAGATAGCTGAAGGTCTGCAGCGCGAAGTACTTTGACAAACTTCCACTGAAGGCATTAAACAACCTTTTTAACATTTAAAACAACATTCTCAAGATCTCTAGAAAAACTTTGATATATAAAAACAAAATTCTAGGTATGAAAATTGAATTTTGACAAAATAAATTAACCTAAAAGAAGCTATGCCAGTCACTTGTGCATTTAAAATCAGACAACATAGTGACATAGTAACTAAACAACATATAGAGCAACATTGAGCAAGCAAGGCTCACAATCAGTGTTTTTACACATTCCTCACTTTTAGGTGTTGCCTGACAATTCATAGGGAATAATAATAATTAAAAAAACATCCCCCTTTAAGACCCTAAGTAGGAGCCTACGCTTTGATATCAGATGTTCCATTTGCCTTGACAGCACCGTGGCCCACCAAGACTGTTGGGAAGTGAAATCTCTATATCCATTGCAGTTTCATTCTTTAATGAATAATTTAAACTCAGATGAAGAAAACATGTACGTCCACATGTCTAAAACATAGCAGTGTTAAAATTCATGTTCAGTCATGAAATTAAGTTGCTATTTATTCTTTTAACTTTATTTATCTTGAAGCTTATAGCTGTACTTAAAATGATTCTTCACATTGAAGTAGCATCTTGATCATTTAATAAACTTTAAGAAGACAAACCCCAATTGGTTGTAATAATTTGATTGATTTATGGAGCTATTTTTGCATTTATTTGTGATCTTGAAATAATAGCACTAAGAACAATGATTATTGTCTAAACTAAAGTTTAATCTCGTTCTCTTTTCATTTTCCTTTTCTTGCACATAAAGGCAGGGACATGGATGCTTGTTTTGCATGTTTGCTTTTGTAAATAGGGGATTTATTGCAGCTCTCCCTGTCTTAACTGTCATGTGAACAGATGGGAGAGGCGGGAAGTGTTCTTAGCTGTTATCTAAATTTACAGATTTACAGTAGTCCTGCAGTACATTGCCTGATATGGTTCTATGAGTGAACTTTGCAGTTATTCTAACCCTGGCAAGCTTTTCATTTATGCTCTGAGAGGATAGGGAAGCGTGCATGGTCTGGTTGTTTACAGGAGTCTTTGCATATTTTCTCTCTGGCTGCAGCATCTCATAAACACTGAGATAAAAACAGGGAGATCCCATATCAGTGTTTCTCCATCAAACATAATCTGCTCCAAATGTCTCTTATATGACTAAAGCAGTCTAAATTGAACTGATTATTTTTTGTTTATGAGGATTTTGTGAAAAATGAAAGCAATAAGCTTGTGCAAGCTTGGAAAAATAATTCATAAGTACATCTCATAACATTTGAACAGCAATGGCTCTACCACAGTAAGGATTTAACACCCAAAGGCCATTGCTAACCCTGTGGTCAACATTGCTACTGTTCTAAAATTGCTTTAGGTCTTTTTTCGGTTAAATCTATGACTTACCAGTCACAAGATGACTTAATCCAGACATCTTTATGTATGAAATACACCTTCACGACTCAACATACCACAACCACTCCACGCCATCTTGATTGGCCCTTGCCCAACCACAAACCAGGTGGGATTACAGAGGCCCTGTCAGATTAGCATGCAGGCAGCCAGAGAAAAACCTGAACACCAAGGGGAGATTATGGAGATGATTGCTTTCCTATGAAACTGAGGGAAAAAAATCACAGGTTATTTTTCCTCTTATTCTTTTGTAGTTTTTATTTGGTTAAGTTTTCTTACATAATTTCATCTTAAACTGTGGACTTGCAGAACTATATTTTAAAAAGGTTGGAGTCCAGTGGGACTTTATCAAAGTTCTTTTGCAAAGTTGCAAAGTACAAAACTCAAAAGGTTTTTGAATAGTATGCATGTTTAACTTGTGACTTTTCTTTTAGGTCTTTATTACTTTTCTTCTCACAAATTCTGGTAGTTTTTGTCTTTCTACCATTCATTAATTCCTTTTTTTCCCCACTGTTTTGCCACCCCTTTAATTATTTATTTAATTCCTTCTTTCCCACTTTGTGATGCTTCTTCTTAACTTCATGGCATCCTGATCCTCTCAGTGATCTGAAAAATTAACTCAAACCTCCCTCAGAACTCTTGGAAAGAATCTTTTCATAGAAATACAGCATTGTCTCTTTGAGATCTAGCACCAACCAGTCAGTTAAAAACTCTCAGGGCCAGATCTATCAAGGTCCCAATTTGTGTGTAGTAATTTGCGTTTACAACCTATAATTTTGCGCGTGGGGCTGGGCAACGGTTTGCGGGTGATTTACTAAGATTGCTTGTGCAAATGTTGGCAGGTGCAAACGTGTTGGGAACACCCTATTCAAATGAGGGTTTGCGTGATTTGTGGTTTGTAGCGCGGCGAGTTTGGAGAGAAGAAAGCGCAAAATGAAACTGACCCGGTGAAGATGGAGATATTAGTGGAGGACACAAAAAATGAAAAAAAAATATAATGAATATTAAATGAAAATAATACAGTTATACCCGCAGAGCCTCAGAAGCCGCTAGTTTATGAGGACATGGATAAGGGGTTGCTGCCTGTGTTGTGCCAACATGGTCTGACATCTATTAGAAGGTGCGTCTTCTGTGACACTGCAGTGAGGTGGGATATCGGGCCACAGCAGCACTGTATCTGGAATAACGGTGGTCATTAATGTCCCGGCGAGAAGGATCAATGGTGGGTTACAGGTGGTGGAGGGGCTCTCCATACCAGCAGGTCGCAAGGAACTTGGAGATGGGAAAAGCACACAGAAGGTAGAGGAAGGACAGCTGCTAGCTGGAGGTCTCTTTCAGTCTCCAGGTTAGGCGCACACTGCGCACTGTGCGTATCTAAGTTAAAAAGGTGACATGAATAAAAGGGGAATACAGTCAGACATAATTAATGTCTGATTAACCATTGAGCTAAGCAGTGAATCTTCTTTTTCGTTAATATAATATCAAGTTGAATCGTGGTGTTCCTTTGATGTGTTGATTGTTATTAAATTTAAGAATGAAAACTAAATGCATTGCTTCCACCAATCATCAGAAAATAGTTTAAATCAAACTGATGCGCGTCTGCACTCTGGCAGATGGCTCCTTCTGCTCTCATCCAGACACTTTAGCCAGTTTGCACCTGCTTTTCAAAAATGTTAAATATAGGCGCAAAAACAGCGGCCGCACTAGTGAATCACATTGCACGTGTAAAGCTGATTTATTTGCATCTACTCCTCCCTGTATTTTGCACGTTCTGACAGAAACGGCCAGAATGCATATTCATTCAAGGCAAACGTGCAAAACAGATTGCGTGTGGTATTTTGGGTGTGTAAGAGGCTCAATCCTTAGGGTGTCCTTTTAGTAAATCAGCTGCAACATATTTTTGCGTGTGCTGTCAAGTTTGCACACGTTTTAATACGCGCAAACCTTTGATAGATCTGGCCCTGAGTCTGTTATTACAGGTTTTAAGAGGAGCCAATTGCAAGTGAGGCTGTCAGTGAGTAGCCCACCATGCTCTGAATTAGTCAGTGTCTTATAAATGGTGTTTTACAAATAACCTGCTCCAGGAAAAAAGCCCTCCGTCTCACATCAGTCAGCTCGTCTTAAATGCATGACCTCCCATCATCTCACTGATGTGCGCCAATGGATCCAATACATCATTTCTTTTAGCTGAAACGACCTAATTTGTCACATCACATAGGCACTGCACTGAGACTAATTCCCTTCCCTCATTTATTTGTGCTATTATTAATATTGCAGACGGTGCACTTTGCATGATGTTACACAGTTTTAACTCTCTCATTGTCAGAATGTAAAATTACAGCAGAGTGTTCCATCCAATGCACTATCTTGAGCAATAAGAATGCGTTCCCCATTTCCATTACGCATTACAATGGCGTAAATACTCAACCATACTCACATTCAACACGTTTCCTTCTATCTGTCTGTCTATCTGTAACAATCATGTCTACTTTTTCAAATGATCAAGAAGCACAAAAAACCACCAGAATTCACAACATTCAGATTAAATAAATCTTTAGCAATTTTGTTTGTTTCAGGCCTTGCAATTACACTGGCGCTTTTCTTTCTCTATTCACCATTTATCTGGCCATTTTTATATTCCTAGTTCTTGAGTTTCTTCACAGGTTTTCAGAAGATATTCAAATTTGAAGTGGCTGGTTTTACTTCCATGCCATTCTTTAAATATTCGGCTGTGTGCACAAAGATTATATAATGTAGACATGAATTATGTAAAGATTACATTTTACCCACCACAAATGGGATAATGTGATAACAACAGATGCCCAATTTTTACCTGCCCAATATAATGGCATTCATTAAATTTTGCTATTAAGTAAAAGCTGCAGAAATCAATTGAATTAAAAAAATTAGATAGTAATAATTATTACAATTTAAAAATTTCCCATGGGGAAGGTTCTCCTTTCTACCCTCCTTGAATACACTAAGTGTTCTCTACATTTGTTTGAGGTGTTATTACAACCTATAGGGTTTTCAATATAAATTACCTTATGTGGCAATGTAAAAAGTGCAGGCAGTCCCGAGGATTTCGCACCCAGACAACACTGAAAATAGAAGGAAAAAGTTGAGCAAGAGAAGTCTAACCCCAACCATGATCTTTATCCTAGATGTAAGCCTAATTTAATGTCACACAGATGCCAGTAGGATGACATTTAAATGGGATTCAGCTGCCAATCAAGAACTTTTTCCAAATCGTGCAGTCATTTTTGTTGCCTCAGTCTAACCAGGTTGTTTAATGTCTTAACCTTACCATGTCTTGACCTTACCAAGTGTAAAAATGTGATTGCATTTTTACCAGCAATATGTAAGCCTATACTAAAGTGATGTAAGAACCAGCTGGTAGTGGGTATTCATGTCAAAATTTTAGTTCACCCTTCATATGCTGTACATACACTAAGCTAAATAAAGCTTGGACTATGTCGTTGGGTTACTTTGTACATCAATCATATTATTACCCACTTAAATGGGACTGAAGAGGTGTACCCAAAATTAGTTTTTAACATGACCAATCAAAGTACACTTATGCAGTCTGGAGCAATAAAGGCACACTAATGGTTCCTAAGATTACTAACCCAGCACTGAAAAAGATCCAAGAATCAGGGGCTTTGAGAACTTTGGTTGTCCTCTGGTCCTAGTGAGGATACAACAATAAGGGCAAAAAAGTTTATACTTCCTGCACATAAGTTTTAATAGTTGTTATATTAGGAAAGAAAAAGTTACCCTTGTCCAAAAATGCTTGATGTCAGGACAAAAAAACCCCACTGAGAATCCTTTGCTTAACCATTGACAGTTTTGGGAAAAATCAGCAATCTAAAAAATGTTTCCGTTTTCACATTTTCAAGGTGCTAAATTTGAACTACAACAGGAACAAAATCAGTTAATAAGATATAAAAATAACTGTCAACATTTTGTTCCAAGTGTAGCAATGTTTTGCCTTAAAAGCAGATTTGTCCTGCATTGCTATAATTTGGGGAGCAAAGTATGAAAGTTTTCTTTTATGAATCCACATGAGGGGGTCCAAATGAAAGAAAAAAAAACACTGAATACTCAAACAAGAGTTTACACTTACAATGGAAAACTAATGAAATCCTCATTGGTAATGGTATCAGAACTAATCGCATCATGTTCACCTCATGTTGTAACACAATACTGCTACAGACAGACAGACAGACACAGAGAGACAGAAGGACACAGCTGAACACTGTTGAGTTTACAGCCTAAAGCTGGCTGCTGTCACCACCACAAAGCCAACTTCACATTGTTTTTATTGTTTGAAGAGCCTGTGACCACTTTCAGACTATGACCACTTCGTCACATTTTATGACCATTTTTGGAAATTGCAACTAGGAAATAAGCATAAAGTTTTGTCTATCCATCATCCCTCCCGTGGCCCCACATGTACCAGCAGTCTGCATCACGGAATACATGCAGCTTATTGAAAGTGACTCTGATGTATCAACCATATAATTTCATTCACCATTAATACACATTAATATGTATTCCATCTTGACAACAATACTGATGAATGTTTTGGTAATGAACACACAGAAAAACTGGAGATGTGTCTGACATTTTTCCTTTTTCAATGTTTTATGACCAAGTCATTTATTTATTCATAATAGAGTCAAGATTAAGAAAAAATATGAAAGTGTTGCATTAGTGCTCACATTTGCTTTTTTTTTAATAAGCGTGAAACTTTAAAAAGTTTCTCTGGAGCTTTGTTTATCACATTTTATCCCCGCCCCCCTCTCAGTTTCTCTGTGGTATAAAATAATGGCAAAATTGAAATTCTAGCATCAAGTAAACTTTATATCTGGATGATTCTAAACATTAAAACTTATTGTACTTTTGGAAAAGTTCCTTTTTTCTTTCCCCTTTGTTCTTACATAGATGTAGCTCCTGACTTGATTTTGTTTACAATCCGTTTCCGTGACAAACCCAAAGGGGAAAGACCAGGATAGTTTTGTTTTCCTGCCATGTACCCGACAGCTGTTCTGCCAGCAAACCTTTTAATATTTGCTGCTTGCATGCAGGAGGTCTCAGGGGCTGTTACACTGCAGCAGGTGCCAGAAGCCCAAAAGAAAAAATAAGAACTTATAGACACACCAACTTCTACCTCAACTGCAGTCAAACACACTTTTAACAATTCAAGCACACACAGACAACACACAAAGTGCAAAGAAGCAAGCTCATGCTCTGTGATCCCCACACTGTTGTTCTGTTCTAGCTGCTTTAATTGGAGATTTGAGCTGGGCTCTTGTCTTTCTCACTGTGATGTGCTAAAAATAGTGTTTTGACAAGTGTCAGAAAACCCAGACGGGCTTGCGTTCTCTGTCAGGACATGAGCTATTTGACACAGGGAGTCATGCTCAGGACATGAAGAGTCTTAAAAAAACAAAGACCATTTCATGGGGCCCCTGTGAGGTCACATTTCGGTTACATACATGTTCTGCAAAGGTCATTTTTGCCTAAAGACTTTGTCTTAGTAACTGCACGCTGTCTATCTTTGCAGCTTTAGTTTTTCTCATTTGGCAGTTAGTCACTAAGTAACAGATAATCCAGTATTCAGGAATGGCATATAAGGAACAACTTAAAAGGGACCATGCTCTCAGAAAGTCTTTCCCTCTCAAGGCTAATGAGGTCATATTGCAGGCAAGAAGAAGAGTGTGAATTAATGGAGAATCACTGCCTCTTATGTGCTTCTGGCAGTGTTACAGCGAGATAATGACACAAGTTGATGCAGCACTCTGTTAAATGTGATCCTGGACAATGATGGGTTCAAGTTTGCAGTTCTGTGACCAAGACAAGCAGAAGAATGGTTTCATTAGAGTTAATTTACTGAAGTCAACATTTCTAAAATAAACGAAAGGCAAACACCAAACGGAAGGTTGATTAAATAACAAAGTGACCATCGTTTAAAAAAAGAAGTTAGAATCACAAGAATTAAGGAAACTAAAAACAGCTTTATCCATCCAAGTAATTACTTAGCCTAAGACTGTGTTTAGTTAATGATTAAAGCCCTAATTTTAACATGTGGTATGAGCCAGAGACTGATGTAAGGGCCTGAACTGAGAGGCTTGATGAGGTTTGTATGATGACAGAAGAGAGAGAACAAACTGGCACAGTCGAGAAAGTTGAATAATATTACATGATTATGCGACAGTGTGAGTTCACCCAAAAGACTATGGAGTGGGTACATTGCATTATTTTTGATGCCGAATTTTGGCATCATGATCATTTATTAGGTAAGAGCTGGCACTGCTTAACTTTTGGAGAGGGGGATTTGTTTGACTTATCCAAAAAAGCTTTAGCAGGAACATCAATAGTAGCATGAGATTGGTCAATCAGGCTTTGGGGTGGACACTGGTAAGGTAGGCGAATCCAAGAGAATGTCAGACGAAATGATTTTCTGACTGACCAAACAGCCTTATCATCATTAAGCTGAATTAAACAGATTTGGCCAGAGAATGGCTCAAGGATATGGAAGAAGCAGAAGGCAGAATTTTGGTTTTTGGCCTTTTTTCATTATTACACTTATCTAAACAAAGCAACTGATCTGAGATTTGATTGTATAGGGAAACTACAAACATATTAAATCCTAAAATATGCTAGTGCATCTGAGTATTAGAGAAAAGTAGTAAACGCTCTTTAAGTGTCTGCTTTCATTTGAAACAGCATTAGTAATGGAAACAACAATTGGTTCTGCCTAATAGAAAATAATTATAGAGTAATTAACACTGTAACGTGACACTCATGTGACTACACTCCATGCAAGGTGAGAAATAGATGGCAAAATTATAGATACATTTAGTTGCTTTCTAATTTGATGGATGGGGTCAGTCCTGGCTGTGACTCTGGCCTTGTGACCTTTGAGTAGACTATAGCTTTGTGATATGCACTGAGACTGAGAGGAGGAATTATCTAGATCACTGATTGGCTGAAAGGGCTCAGCAACTGACAGCCTGCCCGCCTGACATATCACACACCTGCCAGGCTCTGTCTCTCACAAGTTAGCTCAAGGAAAGGGTTGGGTCACCAAATTTAAGTACTGATCCCTCACCCATGCTTTCCACAAATACTGGAGTAAAGAAACTAACATTGGTTAAAAATTAAAAAGCCAATCTTTTTTGACTGATAACCAATTTGTGTACTTTTTGTTGCTTTTATTGAATGAGTAAAGAAGCTGAAAAATAGCCCAAAAATGCAGTAAGACCATAGTGAGATGATAAAATGCTACATCCCAGAGGAATGCATTTCATTAGGTAGAGATCAACTTCATTTTATAATGATGAAAAAGCTAAAACAAAATAGAATTGGAAATAGAAATAGAAATTTAGTTTTTCTTTCACTTTAGCCGTTGGTAATGACAAAAAAACAAAAACAAAACAGCCCCTGTTTTAACTGGCTAAACTGAAACATTTTATAAAAAGCTTGTATCAGGGTCCTTCTGGCGTGTCTGCAGTCTGATACACCACCCTAACACAAGTCCTGTGAGTGTAAAAGCGCAAGTGTTGGCTTGTGAGTCTGCACTCCCACCCAGCCAGTATAAAAGCTGTTTGCATAAAGACCGGAGAGGAGACAAAGAGTGTGCAGCTCTGGGACTGTTGGGAACTCTGCCACTCAGAGGAGAAGCTGCAGCGAGGGCTGGACCACACTCTGAAAACAGTCTGATGGCTGCAGCTGCTGCAGGTTAGACTCAGTTTGGCATGTGCTATTCTTTGGTATTTGGAGGGCGTTTTTAAGCATATCTGATATCTCAGTCAGGACAGGAAACATTGCTGTATGAGTGCAGCTCTGGGACATTCTGTCATATAAAATAATTAGTTTTGTTTCTTGAAGCTGTGTTGCTTGTATTGGAGCAGGTCTCGGTGGTGGTTGTTAGAGAGAAAATACATAATTCATATCAGATTCTTTCTGGGCATTACTTAAGTCAACTAGCAAAGCTACACAATAGCTGAATAATGTGATTATTTAATATTTGAGCATGTAATGCTCAGAGACTCCTTGTCTGCTTCTCAACAGCTAGGAGACTGCTTCACTCTTCTTTCAGTAACACTGATTTTGTTTCGAGCACTTTTTTTCCCCGACTAATTGTGGCTAATTTGTCTCATCCTGTGTTTAAAACGTGAGTTAAATTACTCTAAAACACAATACTGGTTATTAAATTCACTACATTTTATATTAAATAATGCAAAATATATAAAAATCTGTTTTTAGTTCCTTATAAGGGATTTAATAACTAACACTTAAAATTACTTGCTTTTATTCACGGTTTAATTACAGCAGCTTAGCTGTCACAATGTGTACTTTTCGTTCTGGTGTCCTTCATATCAAACGACAGATTTATAAAATATATCAAGGGATGACCAGAAATTAATTAAAGGGCACAGTCATTATGAGGTTTGGAAATTGTGTCACCATTTAGTTGCCTTGGTTTGCTGGGGTGCACTGCTTTAGTGTGACATCAACTTCCATAATCCTGATTAAAAAAAGAGAAAACTGAAAATATGTGAAAAGGTTTGTCTACCTTTCTTTTAAGCTCCACATTGGTACCCCGGTCTCTCTGGAGGAGTTGGCTGCCTCAAAATGAATTATTTAACATTGAAGGGAGGAGAAGCTTCTCAGAAATTTGTATTTGTGTTGGTTTTTAATCCACTTGGTTTGTCCTGGTTTTCCATTAGTGGGAAGCTGATGAGATGGATGGGGTTTACACTTATGTCTATTCTAAGAAAAGCAGGAACATATGGTATGACTGAGCACTCTTACTCAGTGTGGTGATAGACTTTTGCTTTTTGTCAGTAAATTTTGCCTGACAAACTGTTGTTCTATTGCTTTTATCATTTTTCTAAGGGATGTTTTCCTGTGTCTCTTTCTGTCCAGGTCGCACTGAAGGGCATGTTATTGACAGAAAAACATCTCTTCAGAGGACTTAACTCAAGTCTAATTTCAACATAACTGCCACTGGTTATGAAAAACTGCACTCTAAGACTGAAACGGTTTGTCTCTACTCAAGCTCATACTTATTTGAAGAACAGAAATTCCATAATTACGTCTGATATTATTTATTTCTTTTAAAAACATGTAACATCTGTACCTGCATCTTGTTAATGTCTAATTGTTAATTGTCTATCTTTTTTCAGGCAGGGGGTAAGATGTTTGTGGAGTCAGTCGTTCGATGGGGGGTATGGAGCATCCTGTTCCAGTTTGGACTGGGTGTATCTGCAGGAAGCTGTCCTTCACGCTGCTCGTGCAGACCTGAGGCTAGAGAAGTGATCTGCTCTGGCAAGTATTTGAATTCAGTGCCAGAGGGCTTCTCCAATGATGCCAGGCGTTTGGATTTATCCCGCAATAGGATTAAAACTGTGGGACGCCGCCAGTTCTCTGGCCTTCCGCAACTTCAAGAGTTGGACCTGAGCTATAATATAATCTCCATGATTGAAGTAGAGGCTTTCTCAGGCTTACAGAATCTCAGGGCACTTCGAATTAAGAATAACCGTCTCAAGATTCTCCCAGTTGGAGTGTTTTCTGGTTTGTCCAGTCTGCGCTTTCTGGACTTAAGCCAGAATGAGATTCTGGTCTTCCTGGACTTTACATTTAAGGAAATGGTCAACCTGCAAACACTGGAAGCTGGGGAAAACGACCTTGTTTTCATATCCCAGCGAGCTTTCGCTGGTCTGCAAAATTTGCAAGAGCTTAACTTAGACCGCAGCAACCTGACCTCCATTCCCACTGAGGCATTGTCCCAGCTCCAGAGCCTGACACGACTCCGCATGCTACGCCTCACCATCTCTACATTGCCTAACAATGCTTTCCGGCGACTCCACCGTTTGCGCAGCCTCCAAATCTCAAACTGGCCAGCACTAGACACTATGGCTGGCAACAGCCTAATTGGTCTCAATCTGACCTCCCTTGTCATCAGCAGCTGCAACCTAAGTGCAATTCCTTACGCAGCACTTCGTCATCTAGTGTATCTGCGCTTCCTGGATCTGTCCTACAACCCCATCACTGTTATCCAAGGTAACCTGCTTGGGGACCTCCTGAGACTCCAGGAGTTACATTTAGCTGGGGCAAGCCTGCAACGAATAGAGGCAGGAGCCTTTAGGGGACTGTCCTTCTTTCGCATGCTTAATGTAACATCCAATCAACTTACTACATTGGAGGAGAGTGCTTTCCATTCTGTGGGGAACCTTCAGGTGTTGCGATTAGATGGGAATCCCCTTGCATGTGACTGCCGGCTTCTTTGGGTGGTTCGTCGCAGGGTGCGCTTGAGTTTTGATGGACATCAGCCCACTTGTTCTTCTCCTGATACTGTCAGACACCGTGAATTCAGAGACTTCTCAGAAAAGGAACTCCCAAGGCTTTTTACTTGCCGCCCTGCTCGAATCATGGACCGCAGGCCACAGGAGGCAAGAGTAGAAGAAGGTACCACAGTTCTCTTTTCGTGCAAGGCCGATGGAGATCCATACCCAACAATCACTTGGATCTCATCCCATAAAAATGTGGTCTCTCCAACAGGAAGAATCAGAGTTTTATCAAATGGTACTTTAGAAGTGCGTTTTGCTCAGGTTCAAGACAGTGGCACATTTCAGTGCATGGCAGGCAATGCAGCTGGCAACGACAGCCTTACTGTGGGCTTGTATGTGAAGGGGCTACCACGTAACAGAACAATCCCTTACTTCGCAGAGGAGGGCTGGGTGGAGCCTTCAAATTCCCAAGCAGCAAACTCCTCAGCTCAAATGGCCAAACCGTACCCCTTTGATGCAAAGACCCTGGTCATCGCCACTACAATGGGCTTTCTGTCTTTCCTCAGTTCAGTGGCAATCTGTTTTGTGTTCATGTTTTTCTGGAGTCAGAGCAAAGGTCAGATCAAGCACACAGCAACTATTGACTTTGTTCCACGGTCTTCTGTTGGTGGCGGAGGAGGGGATGGAGGTGATGGTGGAAGGTTTACCATGAAACTTATTTAAAGTCATGTAAATGAAAAATGGAGGGGTCTTGATACTGACTGATTTATTCTGCACTATTGACTTTCATTGTTGTGCTCATAAACAGAGAAATGCATTCAAAGACCCCTTGAGATGGAACACCAGAGTTGGTTTGTTGAGCTTGCACCAGTCCTCTTCTTATTTTGAGGTGGACAGTTACATCTCAGCGATCCCTTGTCTGTAAAATCCATCTAATTAATATCATGATCTTTGAATAGAGTGATGTTAATTGACTGAAGGAAGAGTTTTAATGGTTGCTGTGCATTTGTTTTTAAAAAAAGTTCAATAAGCAGATACTTAGCAGAGTTTTCTTTTCAATGTAGTGTGGAAATACAAGACAATTTTCACCGGTTTTGGAAATGATTCATGACAAAAGTTTGTTTATGACAGAGCTATTGCTTTTTAAAACACATCAGGTGCTGTTTAATCATCCATATTGTTCTAATAGACTCTTGTCTTCACTTGAAATTAAAAGTCAAGTTAACCTTTGCCCTTTTAACACTAATTTTGCATTGGTATTAAGATTAATATGTGAATATGTGACTATAAAGCTTTAGCTATACATATTTGTGGAATAGACTAGCCAAATGATTTCTTTTTCTCAACCTGAATTTAAGACATTGTAAAGATTTTTACAATATTTTGAAATTGCAGCATTGGAGTTTTTAGTCATGGATAGCACTTATGTTAAATGATGATGTAGCAGTGTAAAGGCACTGATAGCTAACCATGTACATAGGAATGTATTCTTGTTTCATACTTTAAACAATTTTTTTTTAGATCTTTTCCTCCTTTTGTTATACTTTAATTTACCATGCAACAGTAGATGACTATTTGTTCGATCAGGGCATGCTGTTATTACTCAATCTTTTTTATATTCAAGAAACATTTTGTTTTGTTTTGTTTTGCTTTTACACCCACACAAAACACTGAACAATATGTGCCTCAGTAACATTCTCACCATGGACACAGAGAATGCTCACCTGATCAGTGTTATCTTGTAAATATTTAGGTCAAGGGCGATTTGTGTCCTCCGTATATTCTGTTACTCTATCTAGTTCTGGGGATTAGTCTCTCTCAAATATGTCACTCTTGTTGTCTGTACACTTAACTGAGTAAATGCTCTAGGCCGCGCACAAAACAATGCTTAATAATGCCAGGAAAGGAGGTTGTAAATAATGCGCACATACACTGATGTACATGTTTGCTGTAAATTACTTTTTTTTTTTCATTCTGTCATTAAATGACTATTTGAAACTGTCCTGTCTGAATGCATTTTTTTTACTTGTTTCATGTGAAATGAATGTCATGAAATTATTTAGAAAAAAAATCTAATGAAACTGAAACAAATCAATCATCAGAAATGGCTCCAATTGATGAAATATTGGACGGTGAACAACTTGTTTAACTGCATAACTAAAGCAGTTTAATGAAGGGAACTGTGTGTCAATTTAAAACAACAAACTTGCCATCTTGTCCTTTACTGAGGCAACAAAGCTACAGTTGGCAGCCAGCCACACAAAATGCACATTCACCTTCATTTTTTTCTGTAAAGATGAAAGATTATGTGTGCAAAGTAATACTACAGTGGCTGAATGTCCCCCCTACCCAGAACCACGTGTACCCTGTCCAAAACACAATTAATCTCTTAAGACATTTGCTGGTTTTCTCTATCCTTCACTCCACATCCCTCAGTGCTGACTCTCAGTTAAAAACAAAATATTGCATTTGTGTTTCATAAGATGCATGTTAAGCAATGATTTGCCCTCAGTTGACCTTTATATGAGTTATAAAAAAAAAAAGAAGAAAAACTTGCATTGGTCTGAGTGAATTCCCTGCATACCAAGTGATTTTGTCCATCTCATGCAGTAGCCCAGAATAACCCAGAAAAGAGAGGAGGGAAAAAATGATAATCACGTGTATGAGCAGAGATTTAAACCCTTTTGGATTACCTCTGCATGTCTCAATCTGTTATATAGGTCTGTCTGGCTGGTGCTATCCTCCGGCCCAGCTTGGCCTGTAATATTATCTATTTTAATACAACTATTTCCTCCCATTGGACAGAAACCCAAAGGAGCAGATTAAAGGGGTGTTTATAAGCCACTCCCCCCATCCGTTGATGGGCATACACACACCCCTTAGAAAACTATGGCCTCTATGTTGTTATGTTAGTTTCAGGCTCCTCCTCTGTTTTGAAAGAGAGGATAAGAGCATTTTACAGGAAAATACATATTTTATATTTACATGGAAAGCATCAGATTGACACTGCTTTTGAGAGCAATGAGGAGAAAGTTTTATTGATCAGATCCCCTCTATCATAAACAGCTAAACTTGATATATAAGACTACCTGAAGTAACAAATAAAACATGGCTCCACTCTGGTTAGTTTTTTCAGATTTTTAGTTATTATTAATAATCTCTTCATTACAATCTTGCACTATTTGCCAGAACTTTAAATACAGTAAGTAAAAAGCCTATCTGGAACCCCAATTAAAAAGAATATTTTTCATGGGATAGATACACCAGATGGCTGCTAGCCTTGACAACCCCCCTCACATTTTTATCTCCTTTTTTGGCTCAGTTTGAACGGTCCTGTTTTGTGTAACAATGCAGCTTTTTACCAAGGAGATGAGAGGTCCTTGAAAAACTGACTGAAAAGATGAGTTCTCTGGCCAAAGTGCAGGGATAAGAGTGGGCATGACTTCACATTTTCAATCAGAAAATCAGAAAAAACACCTGTAGAGCTACAAAGGTGGCTTCGTGCATTCAGCTTGCATTCCTATGTATAGTTTATTTATTTATTTATAGTTGAAAAACCTATGGAGCCAATCACACTTCTTAATAACTATTACTTAAAAAAAAATACAAGTTCAAAATCCTTCTATTAAGAACACAAAACCGCCATTATTCTGAGAAAATGTTCCTTTGAATCAATAAAACCTTATTTTTTTTTCATTCTTATAGCATATCATAATCTTTACATAATCTAAATTGACAATAACATGTCATGATCCTGCCATCTTTTTCCCTCTTGTGTGTTTTGTCTCCCCCTGTCTGTCGCCGGAGTGGAGTCGGGAGGGTTACTCCCGGTCATCTATCCACACACCTGCAATAATCACACACCTGTTCTTCATCAGCAATCCAGCCACTT
>JBBBVU010000006.1:5557399-5573154 GCA_037177055.1 Atherinosoma microstoma
ACAATAAACATACCTGTCTTCAACCCATATCTGTGTCAGTCTGCATTGTGGGTCCAGCCAGCTCAGTCCTCATAACATAACATAGTGATTAAATCATTTATGAATGAAGGAATTACCAAAAGCACATACTGTATAACCAAATTTTTAAGAAAAATAAGATGCTTTGTAAAAAGTATATTAAAAACCGCAATGCTATGATTTTCTAATCCCATAAACCATTATTTTATTAACAATGGAACTTACAGTAGATAGCATGTCAAATGTTAAAAGTGAGACATTTTCACATCTTATTAAGAATATTAACCTTTTTTATTTTGATGGTATCTCCAAAAAGTGGTTTTTCTCTGAGTGTGATCCTTGTTTCTTTTAACAATAGTCTGAGAAAACCAGCTGCTTGAATTATGGGAGAGAAACATTGTCCCATGTTGTTTAACATTGTCTTTCTGAAAAATGCAAGGCCTGTTCTGAAAGACATCGTCTGCATAGATGCTTTTGAACTATTTACGTGGTGTTAACAAGCTACAACAGCTTTTGATTTATCCGACAACAGAGCATGTTTGCCATTTTTTCCTGAGTTAATTTCAAATAAGCTTTGGTGTGGACAAGATGGCAGCATTTCTGGGTTATTTTTTCACATATGGCTTCTTCTGGGCATTATAAAGCTTTAACCTGCATTTCTTGATGACACATCAAACTGTGTTCACAGACACTGATTTCTGGACGTCCAGGAAATAAATTCCATGACAGAATCAGGCAAGTTTAGGGGTGTCTGAAAGTGTGTCCTTTGCACACAAAGAGCTTTCTAGACTCTCCAATTTTTGCTTATTTTATGATTTATTTTACTTTCAATGATGAAATATTCAAGGTCTTTGCAATTTTTCATTAAGGGACATTTAGAAGCCATTAGAAGCCAAAAGGGCTGATAATCCCCAGTAAACAGGATGAAATATGACACATTTTCTTTTAACATGTCATATTTCAAAAGTCACCATATCTGTTGTGCAAAATACTTGTAACCAAAGCTGAAGAATAAATCACTTGAGTAAATGAACAAGTTCCCTCTGAAATGCAGTGGACAAAGTATACAAAGAATTAAACATAAATATTCAAGTAAATTACAATTACATTAAAACATCACTGAAGTTTGGTAGTTGAATAACACTGCAAACATTTCTAGCTACTTAAACAGCCTTGAAATATCAATTTGTGGTCACGGTATGACTGCAAACATTTTTTATTTCTTTATATACAGTATTTGGGGTTAACATAAGAAATCAATTTAGTCTCAGTTCAAGGTATTGCTTTATCCAGTTACTACACAATTGCATATTTGAATGGCATTGTATAGGAAAAAGTCAACCAAGGATTTCCAAAGGATTTAGGTTTTAATAACAGTAAGTGTGTTGAGAAAATCCATTCAATAGCTCTTAGGATATCTCGAGAGCAATATGCCAAACCGGTACGCTGCCATACCATTGCTATGAAGTTCTCAAAGCTTAATGAAAGATTGATTCTCACAATGACTTTGAACAGTGTTATTTTGTTCATTCCTGTGATATCAAGGTAAAAAGAAAGTAGAAAAGAAATCCTATTCATATTTCCTAACCTCCAGTTCACTGATGTGTACCACTTTGAACCCGCAGGTGGTGCTAAAAACCACAATTACATCCACTCATTACAAAAGTAGCAGATATCTTTGTGTGTTTTGGAACTAAATCATGTTACAGCTTTAAGAATGAGTCACTTTTGATGAAAAAGATGCATTTTAAGGTTATTGCAATAAAGCCTTCTTGAAGCACATACATATAGCTTCACTTGTACTTGATGCCCACTCTGTCAAATCCATTATCATTACAATAAAGGGAAATATCTTCCGATTAAGTTATGCAACATGCTCATTTATAGTCAGACATTAAAAAAAAATCTCTCTTGCAAATGCTTTGCTTAGGGAGTTTATCCATTGCAAATACCCTGTTCTATGTTCTGCAGGATGATAAACAGAGTAGGGCCAGAGCGAGTGATGTGGGTGATGTGTTGAAATGTTTCACAAGCCTAATAATCCTCAATAAACAATCTAATTTTGTTTATTGACTTAAAATGTCTTATTTATGGTGATATTCCTTATCGAACGATATACGTAAACAAACTCCTCTTAACTATGTTGTTACATCGCTGATACAAACAATAATAGCAACAGAAGGTTTTCTATTATTTTGAGATGAACCTAGTTGAGTATAGTTTTTGCTATAGTTGATGAGTGTTTCCTCCAGAAATAAAATATCTAAATCAGTTCCTGTATTTCTCAACCAGGTGTTGGACTTAGACATTTTATTGCTGGTCAAATTAATATAATGAGAAAATCTACACATCTTGCTTCTTTGAAGTATTTGTGTGAATTCATGCAGTCATCTCATGTAAAATAAGGAAGTTGATAAATATTTAGATATGAATGATTGCTCTCTTCTAAAAGTAGTAACCTTAAAAATCTGTGGCCCACCAGGTGAGTTAATCAATGAAGTATCTTATGGAGAGAATTAATCAGTGGACTGAACTGCAGATATGCTCATTTTAATTATTCAAGCTGCAAGAATATTAACTTTGAAAAATGTTAAAGAAAGCTGGAAAAGTCTGCTTTTGCTGCCATCTAGTGACTAACAATACAACAGAAGGAGACATACAGAGAACAAAAATAATGACACGGTTGAGGGATGTTATTTATGAAATGGGCACATGGAGGTTTAATCACATTTTAAATGATGTCATACTGCTGTTAACCAATGCGACCAGTTATAATTAATTTCTTAACTGCAGCTCAGATAACAGGCATGCATGGCACAGCACTGTGAAAAATCTGGAGTCACCCATAATTTCTTCACCTACTGCCAGGAAAGCATGGATCTCTGCTTAGCTTTGTGTTTGTATAAACAAAACACGATTCATCCCTTGAGTTAGGTGTGTTTCTGATGCTTGAATGTCTCATAAAGCAGTGTTAAGTAACTTCCCAGACAATTCATAGTTTTTATTGAAAGCAAAATATGAATAAACTAAAGTCTCAAGCTGGGGAAGAAACTCACCCAGAGACAACTGGGCAACAGAAAATCTTATATCTTTGAGTGCTTGTTTGCTCATACATAAGTAAGTGAGAGGTTATTCGTTGCTGACTGAGCTCGGAGGCATTGATTTAAGCGACAACGTGCAGAGACAATTAAAGCCTTTGAAACAGGTTTAAAAAGATATCCCCCCCACCCTCCCTCCTCTCAAGTGGGTGGGATATAACAGGCTTTTCTCATTCACAGATCTATCCGTGTACGTCATGTTGTGCTTTTGGAATTAAAAGAAACTGTTTTTCAGGGTATTTTTCCCCTCTGGGAGACTTACTCAGGGAGTTCTCCAAAAAGCCCAGATGATGACTTGGATGGTGTGTACTGAGATGAGTTTGATGGAGATGAAAGTAACCGTTGCTCACACTAGCAATCAGCCACCTTCTGTTCTTCTGATTTGAGTGAAATAACTTCACAAATGCAATTGCAACAGAGTCAAACTGCTGATTCGGTCCTTTTCAAGCACTATTGACACATTGATTAGACACTACAGTGGAGATTTTTGCTGAGGGAATATCACTATTGGTAGTTGGTGTGAAGGGTTCTGAGCAAACATGAAAATGATCATAAAAAAAAGATGTCATCTCATAATTTTGTGTGACTCATCTGCACTGACTCTATGGGGAAATAGGAAACATTTTCAAAGATCTTTTTTTTTTTAAAGAAGAGTAAACTTGATTAGATTAAATAGCAATTAAATGGCAAAAAAAATAGGAATAGATGATCAAGTCCAATTAATTTCAGATGTAAACTTATCAGTGAAAATCATCTTTGTCAGCAACAGGTATGACGTGTTATGCGCCACAAACCAGTAATTGTAGACTAAACCAAAAGGTTTGTGATCATTTTTGCTGCCCCACTTTTCATTTCTGCGCCCCTGCTGGCAAGCTACACTCCCCCTTTGCCTTTTGTTTTCGAGGTGGAGCCTGACACCCCGACTTTACCAAACTGGATTGCCGGCAAAGCAGACGGACAGGATACGATTGGGACCAGCAGTCGCTGGCACAGTTCGGGGACGCGGCAGATCTGGGGGAAGGGACCTCGAAGACTCCATCAAGGAAGGAGAGGGATTTGGGGGAGAGCTTCAATCTAGTTATCACTAAAACCAATTTTGATCAGCAGAGCCACAAGAAAGATGAATTTTTTCATAATAATGTCGATTTTTGCCACGGTTATTTCCGGAAAGTCACCTCGGCTCAAATTTGTTGTGCACGGTAAGCTGCTTTATTCAGGGATTTGTTTTGAGTATTTCTGTCGTCATTTGCGTTTTGTCAGTATATTTGATGTGTTATCTGGAACATGACAGTATGAATGGGTGAATGGTTGAAGGAATGGAAAGATGAGTGAATGAATAAGGGGAGCATCAAAGGGTGATACACTCAGTTATTTTCCAATTCGTCCCATTTAGGCTGTTATTGTTCTCTTGTCGAGAAAGCCACATAGAATACTTATGAAGCCTAAATGAAAGGATACATCTGGATTAATCTCCTTAAAACGCCCTCCCCCCACTAGCCGAGTTATTAATTAGCTGCTCCACCATTCAGGCCCCTGCACACATGTTCAAATACTCTATCGGGGTGTCGAATCTGGAGTAAAACCAATTTTTTTGTATTAACCTATCTCATATTATTTATTACCAACAAAAATATAAGTGACTTGAGTGGTTTTCTCGGCACTTTGATCGATCTGTATTCATTTTAAGCTGGTTTCTGTGTGCACACAGTTCCATGAATTTGTATTTTTGCAACTTGTAGCTTTTTGTTGGTTTTTCCAACAACTTGTGTGTTCTGTTAATCTCAGTACTGTTCGCTGTTCATTCAAGTTCACGATGTGCTTGTGTCTAGGTCGCACAGGTTCCAATTAGTGTCTTCTTATCGTCAAATATTCCAGGCGCGCTGAAAGGAATAAAGCCAGAGGCGCTTTAAAGCATCTTTTCCTCTGGCAAGATGGGCATCATGGCGCCTTTTCATTTCTTTTTTTCTTTCTTTTTTTTCACCCCGGAAAGGCTGTGCCTTTTTAACAGCGGTCGGTCATGACTGAAAAGCATCATTATTTTGAAATATGACTCTGGAGGTTGACACAGTCATTGTAGCTCCCGCGTCCTTGCGGAGCTGCAATGCGGGACACAGCAGCTGCTTCACACTGCAGCAGAGGAGACCGGCTCAGTGAAAAAGAAAGCTGCTTTACATCCCCCCCTCTTCCAGAAGAAAAAAGAAAAAAAAGAAAAAAAATCATGGTCATGTAGGCTATAGGCTGCACACAGGCAGAAAAAGAGACAAAGTAGGAGAGAGCTTTGAATGGAAAATTCCAAGCCATCCCCTTGTTATTTATTCCGCTCACGCCTTTTACACCGCACACAGACATCTAATATATTCAGCAATCAATAGAGATGGGGGCTGTGTGTCAAGTTATCTGTATCTGTATCGCTCTTCTAGCTGTGGATGAGCACCGTTGGAAGCGCAAAAGATGACGTCCCCGGACGTGCATGTCATAGAAATCAAATTTATTGTTATGCAATACAAGACAGAAACGCACACAAAGAATGACAAGTTGAAAATGTCAGAAGAAATCCGTGAAAGCCTCTTAGGCTGGAGCCCTTTCAGGACCTCGGACAGCTCCGAGGTATAGGGCCATTAAAATGCCTTCGTTTGGCACGTTTTACAAAAAAAAAAAAGCACACATGGACAATTTCAATACTGTATCATCAAGAAATCCTATCGAGATCTGGGATATAAAAGAACATTTCAAAGATTGAGATTGAAGCCGTTATGATTGCTTGAAGTATTGTAAGAGTAATGGGAACTATTAGATGTCACATACTGTTGTAGAACATACAGCCTAGGAATAAAACCACAACTCTAAATGCTGGTACAATAAGTATAAATCGTGTTTTGAAATGGCACCCTCACTAAAAAGCCTAAACTATATTACACACCTTTCAGTACATGTCACGTAAAACATCAGCACTTAAACCTACAAACTCCAAAATGCACATTGAACTGAAGCAACATCTCAGCAAATAATACAGATCATTAAGTCACCCTTTAAGGCTGAATTTCTAAGACACATTCATTAGGATTTGGAGATTTTGAAGACTTCAATATGGCTCCAATGTAAATAAGGAAGAGATGAAAAATGTACTTAAAATCAATAATATGAAAACTGCCAAAAGAGCTGCTTAACAGACTCCCACCAAGCAGGTATATTAAAACAACATACAGCATTTAGAGTCGTGTATCTGCCCACTCCATGAACTGATGTTCAGCATTCACGCTAGTTTTAGTTCTGTTTTGTTCATCATCCCTTGAGAAATGTAAGTGACTCCTGAGCAGCTAAACACTACATTATACTCAGCAGCCAGCTGCTATCCTTTGTCTGAGTGCTTTTTGGTGCTGAGCTGGTCATGTTTGTTTGGCTTAATAGACCTTTTTTTTCCCTTTGTGAATAGCTCCTTGCTGCTGAAAATAGAGTGACATGTGACAGAATCAGATCAGTAAAACTGAAGGCCTTACTGTAGAGCCAAAAGTCAGCTTGCTGGGTTATGCTAAAAAGCCCCACAGAGCTGAGGGGACTCACACACTAAGATGATAAATCTCTGTTGGTGTTGTTGCTATGAGAACCACCTTTCATATTACATATATTCATAAAAACCATATGTCTATGTAAGATAATGACTCATGTGACTTTAATAACAGCAACACCAAAGCCTTTAAAATGCTCATTTGTTGAGGATTAGAAAACAGGCGAAAAACTTGTGTAATATTTTGTGTTTGTATTCGTTTTATAAGCAGACTTACTTTAGGATTAGGGTTTGGATTAGGAAGTGAATAGATGAAAGATGAACGTCAGCCTTATTGTACTGTTTGCATTTTGTCCTCTCAGTATGCATGTTTGAGAATGGCAATGAAATGATCAGGCACATATATGCAAAACAGAAAAAAACAAAGATGCAGAGAGAAAATATAGAGAAAGCAGCAAAGGATGGAGACAAAAAGTGAAATGTTTGATATGAGTGGAAAAATGTCATTTCAAATCAAGCTAAATCCTAAATTCCAGAACATTTTACTGGAATTTTAAACACTGTTCGCGTTGACCTCCTGACCGGGTCAGAAATGTTATTAAACCAAGAGTCTCATAGATTGCCTTGTCATGCTCATAATAGAGGACCACGAGGTCCGTCTTCAAAAGAAAAAAATGCATGCCAGTGGCAGCTTTTGTTTAATCTGATAGTGCCAAACAGAAAAACTTCAAAATCTTAAAGATTGATTGACTTTGGTCCTGCTGTTTTTCACTATTCAGAATGTATGAGACAAATCTGAGAAATAACATCTAAAACAACTTCTCATTAAGTCACCCTTTCAGGCTGAATTTATAAGATGGTTGAAAATGTACCCATAGTTGCCCACAGCCTCTAAGCCTGTTGGGATTATATACCTGTCAAGGTTTCTTAGAAAGAATATCAGATTTTACAGTCCAACCTGAGCTCAAAGATGGTGAACTACCTTGCTGTTGCCACATAATGCCAGTAGAAAGATTTGTCATGTGGCACACAGGATTCCTCAGGCTGTAGTGGACACACAGATTACCACTGGGAAAACACTCCGGCTGAGTGGAACAAATGCAGAGACACTTGTTCAGTTTCCAGGTGGAAAAAAAATCAATTTCTGATTTCTTTAGAGGTTTTTTAGAGATTTTCTCAGTGGTGAATACAACTTGGTTAAATTCCCTAACCCAAAGAAAATAACTGTTTAAAGCTAGAGAAACATATGGTACACAGTCCAATTTCACCTACAGAAAATTCAACCGAGATATATTTCTGCTGTGCTCTAAATGAATGGATTCTTTTACAGGAGCTGTGGTATTGTCAGCATCATAATCACTGGATGACTTTAGGGTTAATTCTTTAGAATTAGTATGTCAGGTTGGGCATATATTTTTATGAAATTTAGCTATTTAAATTTTCTTATAGTCTTTAAGCCTTCAGTAAGTCTGACTGGAAAAATATTTGTTTTTTTAATTTAGACTCAACCAACAGAGCCATTTAAAAATCTGTAATATTCTGCCCATAAATTGCAAAAGCAAGTATTCATATGAATGTGTTGGTTTGATTTCAGCTAACAGCTACAGTACATTGGACTTCCTTGTGTGTTTCTCATTTCACTGTGAAGAACAAGCTTCATCAATTAGATTCCCACCAACAAGAAAGGCTTCTGTTTCCATAGAAACATAGTTGGTTGGCTAGCAACCTATATCACCAGGACAGCATCCTGGTTTTGCTGTCAGATTAGATGTCCTTTTTTTTATTTCAGCGATGAGAGGCAAATTTTTATCTCTAAGAGGACTTTAGAGGTATGGTTGCTTCAGAGCTTTCACAAGAGAGTTTTCTGAAAGATCTCTTGGGAAAAGAAAAGGAAAACTGAGCTTGAGGGATAGAAAAAAAAAAACAGAATAAAATGCCTGGCAGGTCTGTAAAGGCATTCGTCATTAGGTATGGTCACGTTCCTCAAGATCTTCAAGGGCAAACTGTGAGTGTGTGTAATCATATTTTCAAAGAGTCGCAGTGATTTGAATCTATTTTTTAATAGAGGCACAGTTGCAGTGTAGGTATGTGTGAGTCTGATTCGACGTGTGATTCAGAGATGCCCAACTGTACTTCAGAGCTTTCTGGAGGTGTCTGCAGTGACACAGACTCTGGATTTGCCCATGTGATTATTTCAATGATAATATTCTTCCACCACATGCCCTTTTCCCCTAGCACCCATGCTGGGTTCTGTGAAGGCTCACCATTTAACATAAAACCACAAAGAGCAATAAAGTTAGAGTGTTTCGGAAAATTAAACCAGTTCATTGCCAGGACACATTGATTTGCTTCCAATATTACTGGGAGATTAAATAAAGATTAAAAACTGATTCAAACTGCCAGAGGAGCTTAGGCTGGTTAAATCTGGATCATCTTTTTAAATAACTTTCAAAAACCTCAATTTTGCTTTCCTGCAATAATCTTTTATTGTTGTGTTTAACATCTACTTTGTAAATCTTTTTATAACAGTACGCAAACAGATTTCTTGATTGATTTCTTGAGATTTAAAAGTTGCTTTTTTACTGATTATGCATATAATCCCTGTTTTTGACTGTTATTTAGTAGTAGGTGTGATGTATTAGCAGCAAAAGTTATGCTCTCAAAATTAGGGATGCCACGATTATTTAATTTCACAATTAATCCCGGTATTAAACGCCACAATTAATTAATCGTAAAGAGTCCTCAATATAATCACTTTACTTCAAAGATCATGTCTAAACCATAACGACAGATCAACATAACTTGCGCACGGAATGAAAACAAAGTTATTTGATATATCAGATGGGTCATCCTGCAGCCATCCTCTAAATGTAAGCATTGAAAACGGTCAGATCTTCATAAATAAGGAGGATAAAGTGAGTTTTTGGTGGATTCGCTTTGTGTCCAAAATCAGCTTCTCCCACTAAGATAATGCCAAATCTGGATGTTTAATATGACATGGATAATAAGAGACAGAAATGTGTTAATTCTACAGATTAATCTCTGCATTAAAGCAGCCCTAATTGAAACTTAAAGACCAATAAGCAGTGTTCATGTAATTTTACACATTTATAGTGTTGGAAAATGAATCAACGCATAATAACCATAGTCGTAAAATTTTGATTATTTTTTTTGACACTAATCGTTCCAAAAAAATCTGTAATTGTGACATCCCTAATCAAAATATCATCAATGGTTGCATTTGCTCTTGTCTTTTCAGTTCACTTTATTCAACAAGATGATTATACACATTAAAACAGACGTGGCCAATGTCCACCAGCAAAGCTCTTTTCTAATCCCTTTTGTTTTCACGCTCAGAGCCCTCCAGGTTCCACTTCAACAAACCTGAGAACTACATCAGCATGTACCACCAAGAAGGGAGTGACACCCTTTATGTCGGTGGACGGGCAATAATCTACTTGTTGACGTTCACAGATCGAGGGGTTCGCGACCTGAAGGTAAATCTTTGTTTTTACCCATTTTGTTAATCCATACCAACATGATGTAATGATATGTTTTTTGGCTCTTGGTGATCTTTTTTCATTCTCCTTTGTTCACACTTGTAAAAGATGAGACCAAACAGCAGTCAAATCTGAAAGTTAGAAAACCTTCATGAATGACTTTGGCATCATTATTTGTTCACTTGAATATGCCTCAAGATTTCATCCTGTAAAGTACCTCCCCTACAAGTGGAATGAGGGAAATACACATTATCTAAGAGTTTTCATATTAGAGCTGATGCAACTGATAAGTCTGCTATTTAACAAACTCCATGGTGCACATAAGGTGAAAGAAGGGGTGATTTAATGGAAAGCTTTGCATGCCATTTTAGAAATGACAAGCTTAAAATGCTCCTAATTAACTTGCACAAGGTGCCTAAAGTAGCATTTATATGCCATGCTAAGAGATTATGTTGATCTTTATGTTGAGGAGAACATTTTATTACAGCCTTAAACTCAATAGTGAGGCACCCTTAGGCCAAACTGTTAGCTGTGTCTTTTGGGCAGCTTTTAAGCATAAGTACTTAGATGTAAGACAAGGCAAGGGAGGTTTATTAGTATACCACATTTTTTTGAACGAGACAACTTTACATAAAACATTAAAAGCATTACAGCAAGGTACAAAAGAAACAAAACTAAAAAACAGTAAAAGGAATTAGATACAAACAACACAAGTTAAGAAAGAAACAGACAGTAGAATACATACATTGAGGTACATATGATACAAACAGATGTAAATATGAAATACATCATCATTAAGTGCAGAGCTACCAACCTACTCCTGATAGAATAACTGAAAGATAAACAAAGTGTTGATCCAAACTTTGGGAAATTAGCATATTGGCTTGTTTGTAGAGGACTAGATAAGTGGATCGATTCCACTCACTTGTCTGTTTACCAGCAGGCATTTAGCTTAGCATTCAGATTGCAGGCAAGTGGAAACCAGGGGAATCTTTCCTCTCTACATTACTCTGTTGTACAGCTGTTCATATGCCAGCGGATATTTAGTCAATTATGATTCGCTGGCTCAGTTTAAAAAGAAAAAAAAAGTTCTATTTGAATAAATCATCTACTAACAGCATCAGAGTCAAAAGGAGGAAGCCTGATTAAGGTAACAAACATGCCTAGGATGAGGCTTGAGACAAGGTTGTCTCTCTTGTTCTTATTTGCTGAAAGCTTCTTGATTGATTTCCTCAATCAAGCAGTGGAGCATGATTTTCTACTCACCACAGATCTAGCCTAATCTGACCACATGTAAAGGCTATGTTGGTCCAACAATGCCAAATGTTACAATTTCATGTTGAGAGCTCAAAAATTGAACAGCGTCTACAGGGACACAGTGTATATCTTCTCACATGATGATGTGGATGTTCAGCATCTCACCTTGGGGATTTATTCCATGAGATCAGTTTGAATGCTGCTGGGTTCAAAGCCAGAGCCTAACTTAGAAACAGTTATCTATGCTTTGACAGCTGTGGTACCAGCAGCAAAAAACTGGTGCTATGTTTTCATCAACTCTTTGCTCGGCCACAGCACAAAACTGCACATGTTCACCAAATAGTCCCTGTAGTTTGCTCCAGGATTCGTAAACATTGTTTGTAGGCATGTTTATTAGTGTTGTTAGGTGTTTTTTATAAAGTCAGCTGGTATTTATAGATCTTATTCTGTTTTATCATAGTTCTTAAGTACCCAGTAGCCTTTAGAAATACCAGTATGAGATTATAGAGAGGTTATACAAATAAAACAACTCTGCTGGTGATATTAAAACATCAGTTTGCTAAAAAAAAAAAACAAGACATACACCTTGATATGTTATTGTTTTTGTGAAGTTAAACTGCATCCCCTGCACTGTGGTAGCTGACAGAAGTTCAGAATACACTGTGTGGGGGTTTAGCATGCATCAGAAGAAATCTTTGAAGCAATGTAATGATGTGACTAGCTGTGGAAAACCAAATTAGTTCTTAGTCCGAACCTGCGTCACTGGAGCTGCTTTGGTTTATAAAGGATGACTCCATCTCATAGGCTTATGCAGACGGGGTGGTCCAAGGCTTTAGTCCCCTACTTGTCATGCTGGCCAGCTGGGGTTTTAGATACAACAAACAAAATATTTTCCACAGTCCCTTTTTGCTTCATTTTGTTAGGGTTTAGACTAGTACATGCTTAGAGTTCCAATTAATAAACATGGTTAAGGGGTCTACATTTTTACTAATAATAGTTCATAATTCCCTGGATGATCATAATTCCATATTCTGCACAAAACAAAGCCTTTAGATATGTTGTCGTCGCTCTTGCTAACAATGGATTGTGACACTGGTACTTTTTGGAAATGTGGGCAAACATGCCTAGTACAATAATTTTGCTCACACTGCATGTCTGTACTCTCAGATGGGTTACTAATTTTTGGCATGTATGACATACCCGAACAGTTAAAGCACAATGCATATAGAGCCAGAATGTACAATATTTTCACATTATTTATCAATTTTTAATCTGTTTTCTGTGGTCACAACTACAATGCTTAGTCTGCAATATTTAGCTGGCATATGGTGAAATGTTAGTCTTTCATCAACTGTCAATTTAATGCATATTATACCAACCTGCTTACACTAGTGTGTGTATGATATTGATTCATCTGCAACTTTAATAAGCTTGTTTACAAAGACAGATTAAATGTTATCATTGACCATTTTACTGCTTGTTCATTATGTTTGCTTTAAAATGTTCTTTACTGCTGGATTTTTCTCATACATAGGCAGATTTATACTGCTGCACTGTTATATATTTGTTGATGATGAAATGCAAAATCTCATTTGCATGTGTGGTTGCCTTTTGCCACAAGCTGTGCAACAGTGTGATACGAGGGCAGCACGGTTAACTAGGGTGGGCAGAGGAAGATATATAATAGCCGACCTACTGCTGACCCACAACAGCAACTAAGATCCAGTGAAGATTGTGGAAGTTAGGTCATGCATACATAAAGAAAGCTGCACTTATCTCCTCGAGAGAATGAACATAATTCATTGAGCTAATATTGTTAGCACAGAATCAAGATTATGCATTGTGGGCAACACCATCAGCGCCGACTCGCCAAGGAGATAATAAATGTCTTGTTTCAACCCACTGAAAGCACAATGCATTTTCTGGAACAATCACAGGCTTAGTGTTTGCTTTTGCTCAGACATAATGACAGGTGGATAAACCGGAGTGATGTGTTTGGCACTGTGGAACTCTTAAGATATGTGCTGGTGTATTTTTCTTACTTACAGTTCTCAATACAGTTAAGTGACACTTTGTCAGGTCGAGTTATTTATGGTGCTGCTTTGTTTAGAGGGATATAGCAGTAGGGAAAGAAATATACTTTACTTCACTAAAGCAGGGACAGTTAACATAAACCAATGGTGCTTAGAATGGAGAAGTAAGGGTTTTATTTCTTTTTCCTTTCAAACAAAATGTTATTTATCTTGTTGTCAACTGATATTCAACACTTGAAGAGGTACATTAGTTATAAAAAGGT
Organism: Atherinosoma microstoma; assembly: GCA_037177055.1. NCBI lineage: Eukaryota > Metazoa > Chordata > Actinopteri > Atheriniformes > Atherinidae > Atherinosoma > Atherinosoma microstoma. Next base: position 5,571,074 of record JBBBVU010000006.1, read on the forward strand.
AAGAAAACTGAGTAATCTACTTTGCAATCAGACAAGACTTTAATGAATCAAGGCCAAACAGCTCAGCAGTTTACTCTTGTTTGACTCTTTTGGTCAACATATGTCTTTATTTATTGCTTCCCCTTTTTTGTACGCAGAGCTACAAACTCATAGCAATTCTTTTTTTTTTTTTAAAGTAAATCTGAGATAATGTCAAGGCAGACTGGAAAATCATGCCACTAATGAGCTGAACAATAAATGGATATTAGATTTCATTTCACACTGTGAGCAATGAAGAAAGAGTATTATCCATGAAGACTGAGGTTATCTGTGAGAATTGTGTTTTAGAGGCTGTTTTCATATTGAACCAGTGAGAAATAACTTGGCACAAACTAAACAGCTCTTCCTCCCACAGATCCCAGCGGCATCCGATCAGACTGCTATTGACACCTGCAAGGCAAGGGCCATACCACTTGAGGTAGAGACTCATCCTCGCTGTCAGAGCCCTCATCACTTCTGCAAAACACTCATGTCAATACTTTCTACACTATGCTGTTTTCCTTCACCATCACATGTAGCACTGCAATGTTCAGTTTTTATTACATTATCCTGTTTTAGGTTACCATGAATCTTTAAAGACTCAGAAGGCTGACAAAATAAAATGAAAGCAATAAAAATATGGTGATAAATGAAGACATTGAAAGTGGCAATTTAGATGAGATAATATTACACAGGAGGCAGTTTCACCTCAAAACAACTTATCAAACAATGTATAGTTAAGTGAGCAGTTAATTAGAGGGAATAACCAAAAGAGACTGCATAGAGAGGCTGGGAAAATCAAGATTTTGCCACAGTATTCAACCTACAATAACACTAAATGAGATAAATGTAGGAAAAAGTCTGAAAAAGATGTTCAGATGCTTAGAAACTGAGAAACTTCCTGTTGAAGTATTTTGCCTACTTGGATGTTTGCTAGGAAAAGTATGGAGAGAAAATCTGTAGGGCCCTACAAAAGTGACAGCACCTGCAGCATGCTATTGCATTCCCTCACAATAGGACTTTAAATGCTTCCCAATACCTTTAACATTTCCAATAAGGGATCACTGACTGGGTCTCTTTGGACCTGGTTCAGGCCAGAGTCAGTTTCAATTATTCTGAGAATGTTTGTCCAGAAATGAGACAACCAAAAGACACATAAATGAAGTGATATAAATTCAATGGAATTAAAATCACAACATCCAGACAAAATGGAAACAAAGAAATATAAAATGAAAAACACAAAAACATAGAATTGCTATAAATACATGAATAATGACCAAAATGAGAAACAAAACAACCAAAATGTCATAAAAACACACAGAAGGAGAATTTAGAGTCATGTTAAATGACCAGTATGAACAGAGGTTGATCCTTGGGTTGGGCTAGAGGGACATCTACATCTAGAGGGCTTTGGTTCAGTCACTGGTTGAGTCTTTACAAATGGGCAAAAGTTGCAGACTGTAGCACTTTATGTGACTATGATGTCAAGAAATGGTCATTTGTTAGGGATAAACTCTTATTTCTGATAAGATATACATATAGCATTTCCAAGTTAACTGGAAGGCAGCATGATGTGTTTAATTTGAACTTGAAAGTTGGAATTTCCAATTTGCCAGTCAGAAAATGACATAGGAAAGCTCGACGAAGTAAGATATCCAACTCAGAAAGTTAAAGGAACCTCACCAACCCTGACCTGAAAAAAACGGCATGGCTGCTCCCATGAAAAGTTGTGACCAATGAATATATTGCTATGGTATTTGTATGCAGATGTGTTGTTATCAATTTACGTTGCTAATGAAAGTAGCCTGGCCAGTGAGCAGACCAGCAAATATAGTGGACTCAACTGAGATGTTATTTCCAGCTCCAAGTTCCAATTTCTGAAGTAAATGGAACGCTGCACGAGACCATTTTGCGGTCCACTGAAGTTTAATTTTTGCGTCTAAGGGCATTTGTCATTTTTCTGGTCTCTCTTTTTGATATGTAGCCCCTACACGGCCCCTGACTTTAAAACAATTTTACATGTTCAAAAATTTTAAGGAGACACAAAATGACAACAAGGAGGT
>JBBBVU010000006.1:5573254-5599839 GCA_037177055.1 Atherinosoma microstoma
AAAAATGAACCAAACAAGAATTAAAAAGGCATAAAAAAAAACCTCTCTGTACTGCCGGAACACATCCGTAAGATACAAAATAACACTTAACAACCATACACTGCAAGTTTCATATACCTTTGCAGGGAAAGTGGGTGAGTTTTTCAGATGTCTTATAATCCATCTATCTGGTTCTCTCTTGAGATAACTTTTACATTCCTCTACAATATGATTTATAGTCCTTCTAATTCAGATGAGCAGCTAATGTGTTGGTCCAGTCTAGCTATGCTGCTAGACTAGCTAAACATAAGTGTTTCACCAATCGATATGACTCTACATGATAGATTTGAGCCCCTTTGTCATTTAAAAAAAAATATCTCTGACAGGATCCATCTGGTGATTGTGCAGCTTCTCTGCTTGGCTGTGAGTACTCAAGCAGCTGGATAGGGATCAATTTCAGACTAATCTAGCTGCTCCTATACAAACCTACAAAGCTTCTAAGTCCAATGTATTCCATATACACCTCAGGAGATCAGAAATATATACATATATAAATAAAGCTTCATTAGAACATTCAGTCAGCAAAACCTTCAGTACACACATATAACTGTTGCTACAGCAATTATTATTACAGTCATAACAACCAGAGGGCAGCCATGGCTGCAGCCCCACTCATTGTGACAGTTGTATCATCCCAAGGATGTGGTATTAATCATAGCTGCAGTCTGTCTACAGCAGTCAATAAGAGGTGGTCAGCCAGCTCCTTCTTTATGCGCAGCTAGTGTGCACTGATTCGGTTTTTCGGTCAATATTGCTTGATACTATGTTCCAATTAAGCCCATGCTTGCTACATGGCTCAGAAGAAATTACAATTATGGCAAATTAGCCCTCAAAACCATCTTTACTGTGACCTTTTAGCCCTCTGTAGGATAACTGTTAAAAATATGTTATTTTTGCAAGGTTACATTCTTCATTAGTCCATAAAAAAGAGGATTATTTCAGTAAATGTAAGTTATAGACTCTGCTGGGATGTGGTGTATAAAAATCTTTGGAATTCAAGCCATAAAGTCCAACAACATTCCACAAGTCTTGAATCAGGAAATTATTTTCATGCAAATGATGAGTTTGGGGGATCTGCGTAGAATTGGGACATGTCCCTACCAATATCCAGCAGCTCCTGAGTTGTTCTTATCATTTTCCATTGCAGAAAGAGCTGATAGATGTATGCTATCACTCTGCAACTTCTCTGCTATAGGTCCCACAATCTAACCCATTTCAACAGTTATGATTGGCTTCTCCCTAACACGATTGGCTGTCCCGGCTGTCACTCACTCTGTTGAATGTGCTAATGTTTATGGCTAGTGCTAGCTAGTGGCAGAGAGTGGCGCTAATGGTAGTTGTGTCTTAAGTCACTTCAGGAGCAAAGAAAAGTACGGAGCGCGTTTTGTGACATCAACAGACATTTTTTTTTACTTGTTGCCACATGTTACTAATGTGTGGCCACAGATTAATAATGTGTGGGAACGAGATAATTAACTTGTGGCCATGCATTAGTTAAGTGTATCGTATCGTCCGTAATCGGCTTTAACATTAAAGATTGGGTATCAGCTGTTCCACCAATTTAACCCTTTCATACACGACTTATGAAGAAACAGTGCTACATGTTTTTTATATAAAATAATTTACTTCTGCAGATATATACAATGATGCTTTTTTATTTCCTGATCATATTTTACTATTCATCTATTTAATGTAATTTGACATTTTCTTCAAAATTATTTATGAAATAAGCTTTCATATTTCTGTAATATGAATATTCTATAAAAAATACAGGTGTATCTTTTTCTTTTCCAGTTTATTGCAAAAGAACATTGGGTAATTACAATGTATTTATGTATATAAATATTCATTCTACAGTGAGTGGCACTGTATTGCATGATTCGCTGATGTCCCCTGAAGCGTCAAAATTACTAATATTCCATCCCCCCATGAATATACTTGAAAACAGCTGTCAAATAGGTGTAAAGGGATAATTAACCGATAAAATAACAGGAGCTGGGAGAACATAATCCAAGTTTGTTTAAAGAAGGATAGGTTGCACAGTTTTTACTTATTTGAAAACAAAACATGTGCATTTGCCAACAGACCAACATGATAAAGAGTATGCAAAATAATACTGTATTTTAATTCCACAACAGAGGAAACTAGATAATATCTGCAAATAGGTGTGTGTGGGGTGGGGGAAATATCGCTATCAGTATCGGTATTGGTATCTGTATTGGTTGTTGGCCAAATTATTTTATCTCCATTGACATCACCAGGCATGAATGGCTCAGTAGGAATAAAAGACAAGCATCAGGAGTTATTAAGAGTGAGTCAGCGTAGTTTAAGTTTAAGGGACAAAAAATATTTTTCCACCTGCTATTTAGTCATTAATAATGCCAATGATAATAGTCACCAAGTAAAAAAGCATGCATCATTTTGTTATTTTGTAAGAAGACAGAATCAATGCTTCCAGTTTAGATAAAGGAGGAGGTGCTGAAGTAGGTGATCAACTTATAGTTGATCGCTGATTAGAATATTTTGCATTATAAATTTGTACTTGATCAGATGTCAAATCCACTCAATTACATGATGTAGCAGATAAATGTCTATCATAAGTGCTTAAAAATATTTGTCTCCCAGGGGCCTCAGTGATGCTTTTATGTCCCTACTAATGTCAAAATCAAACCTATACCCTTGGTTTGTGGAACCAGCTAAATATTAGCAAGCATACCAGCAAGAGAAACTCTTAAGCTCATCATACTGTATATTCCATGGGAGAAAAACCAAAGAAGCTTGCAAAGCTTCAGGTAACACACCCACAGAGCAACTGAGGGAAATAAAAGAAGTGCTCTTTAAGGATAGTCACACACTTTAAAATCTACAAAAGCAGCAGAGCTGTACATCGAGTATTATTGTAACATCTTGTGCTCTTTCAATGTGTTCACAGTGAGAATAAAGGGATCCTTTCATAACATTCTGCCTGACTTAGTTGAAAACGGAAAAATACTGTCATTAGTCTGTGCTGCAGTGCATTTAAACATTTTCCTGACGTTAAAAGGAGCTTGTTTAATTGGCTTGCAATTGCTCTTTGTATATCTGAAAGACTCTTTCCTGAATAAACAGAAGAGAACATTTCTGATCTGGCAGTTACAGATGGTGGACAATGATTGTGTTGAGTAAAAGCAGTCATCCTTACAGGGTGAGAAGAAAAGGAAGGAAACAACTTCTTTAAGTAATATATATCCACGGGTTCTCTAAAAACCACTCCACTTGAAGTGAGATGAAGTCTGGAGTCCACTGAACTTGGCTGACTGCATGTCCAACTTGCTGCAAATCCAATTTTTCTAGCCCTTTTTTCACCTGAGCATCAGTTTATCTGGAGCGCACCTTGTCTCCAAAGGCTGATCATAACAGTGCAGCTTAAAAACAAGAAGAGAAAAGTACATCTTTAATCCTACAAGTCTAAATGACTCAATCAAATCTCACTGGGTCCTTTCAGGATGAGATCAACTAGGGAAATGTTCTACTCTTACAAATCTGTGGTTAATGCCAGGGGAAACCACTCAGCACATAATTATTGCGGTGCAATGTGCTTTGTGACTCAGGGGAAGCATTGTAAGTCCTGAGAAAATGCTACTTTTGTGATAAAGTGGAGACTTTGGACCATATCTTAAGAATATGACAACATTGCTAAAATTAAGAATTAAAAAAATTTGGTTTAGGAAAGATTTTGATTACAGGCAACATTCTGGCATTGAATAGCTACATAAGTAATACTTTCTGCACGATCAGTTAAAGTTAAATCTCGCAATCCCGAATCATGCAAAGAAGAAGTTATTCTATTGAATACTGGGATGATGTAAACTAGAGTTGTTCTTTAGTTTAGATTCTTGAATAATACTGCAACAAAATGCATTCAAAACTTCCATCCAGTCAAGAATGAAACATCTAAAGAAGTGGTTTGAGTTTGACTTCCACCATTACAACCAATGTGCCCACAACACAAACTTGTTAGTTATTCTTCCAGATAGCAAACATCTCTTGAAGTTGTGCAAACCTTTGGCATTACAGCTCCCTCACTTTAACTTAAGTCCTACATTTTAGCAAAAGCAGCATGTAATCACCACCCAAACATGCCCCAGCACAAACTATTTCTCTCAAGAACAGAAACATGCATGCACACTCAAAAAGAGAAAGATAAGTAAATAAAATCTCAGCCCACATGCTCGCCTACATGTCCACCCACACAAGGTTGCACAAGCTCTGGTTCTGGTTTGGGATTTATAAATGCAGTTCCTCTGTCTCCAGATCCCCATCTGGCTTTATGAACTGATTGTTTTCTATTAAATAAGTAAATACAATAGGAAAAAAATGTAGAAACACTACAACAAACTTAAATTTGTATAAGCACAGCTATAGCCTGAAAGCAGAGTATACCCCTGAGGTTGAGCTCAGCATTAATTTCCATCCTCCATCCTGCAACTTGTTGGGAATAGCAGTCTATTTTCTCTTTAATGAATAAGTGATGCATATGGAATATTGCAGTGCTGTACTGCAGGTCTAATCCTCCTGTGTACTGTCAGCCAAAAATGTTCAGAGCATTGATGGCTTCCATTCTCTCCCTTTGAGCAAGTCATTCTTTCTCCTTTAATATGTTTTTCTTGTTTTGCTCTTGCATTGTTTATCCATTTTCTCTATTCCACCTTCCTCTCCTCCTCTCTTCTTTGGTAGACTTTCTGTAGTCTTTTTTTTCCTTTTGTGCCGTTTCTTTTTCTTTGATAATTATTTTCATATGGTGTTCACGTTTTTCTTCTCTTTCTTCTCATTCTTAATCCTGTGATAGATCTGTATACTTCTCTCCCTGTATACTATCTCTGCCTTTGTTTCCCTGTTTTGATCTCACTCATGTCTCTTTCCTCTAGCAAATCGAGTGTGATAATTTCATCACCGTCCTTCAGAAAGTAAATGACACCTTCATAGTATGTGGGACAAATGCTGGAAGTCCAAGATGCTGGATGCTGGTAAGTTAAGTTTAAGTATGTGTGCCTCACTTTCAGCTTATCTAAGTTCTTCCCCCAGAGACTGAAATCCCAAGATCAATTACAATTAGCATCTATCTGTTTGCTCACTCATTTCTTCTGTTGGTAAAATGTGGGCTGAAAGTTATTAAGTTCCACAGATAAGGTTTGCACTTCATAATGAATACGATCCTCCTCAGATAAATTGAAATTTACCCGGTGAGTGCTGAGTAAAATATACAATGACCCAGGCCTTGAGCAGACATTTAGATGGCTTCAATATCTTCTACTTTCCTTTGCAGGTAAATGACACTGTGCTGACAGATGTCCAGGGTGCTGGACAGATAACATCAGCCTCTAACATCTCACCCCCCTACCCTTCGCAGAGATCCATCAGCTTGCCTTCAGGTAACAAACACAAAAGGGCAAAGTTAACACTTTCTTTTTGGAAAAAAATGTTATGCAGGGATATATATATATATATATATATATATATACATATACATATATATATGTGTGTATGTGTATGCGTGTGGGTACATCTCAATTTCTGATTTCATACAAGCAAATGAAGGCATCCTTGATAGAGTTGTTGTCAGAGAACCCATCGAATCTGAATGGCATGCAATACCATGCCCTTAAATGATTCAGTTCTTCTTCATAAGATATTACAGAACACAGTTTTTTGCCAAGTTATTGAACTGTTCACAAAAAGAAAGAAATAAAGAGGCAGATGTTTCAGTCCCACAGACCTTTTTCAAGACATAATAGTAAGAATGAGACCTATACAAACATTAATGTCATTTGTAATTTACAAAATGTTTCAGAGCTGGGTTAGGGATGCAAGCAACACATGAATGTAATCGATCGTAATATGTACATAGAGAAAAATTGACATGTTATTTCAAAACAGCTTAAAGGGAAAAATGTGATTAAAAAGTACCTGCAGTACTGCACAGTTCGATTTCGGTAATCAAATGTGTTATGCTATGGACTGGCGACCTGTCCAGGGTGTATCCTGCTTTATGTCTAGAAGTTGCTGGGATAGACTCCAGCCCCCCTAAGACCCTATACTGCAATAAGCAGGTATATAAGATAGATGGATGGAATTTATGAAAATGAAAATAATTATTTTACATGATGAAAAAAGACAAACAAAAAACTCCACAAATCTTCAAATGTATAAAATCCAGTACAACACATAGCTGGGATGTGACCGTGTTGGGGTAGATAAACAGGGTAGAGAGAGTGTTGGTTTTAGACAATGTTCAGACTGCAGATCAATCAGATTTCTTTCTGATCTATAGGGCAAATAATCCCAAAGATAATATCATTTACAAGTGAACAAATCTCATGGGTATCATAACAACATAGGTGTAAATTCTAACTGCACTGGTGATATAAGTGATAGATCTCTTAATTAAGAGCTTTGTCCAGGTAGATTCTTTCAGTTTGTGCATGTACTGAGGACTCACCCAAAAATGCTGTGAGACTGTTCATTTGTATCAGTAGCAGTGAAGCGACAGTTGTGAGTTTCAGGGTCCCAGGAATCTATAATCACTCTCTATTCATATCATGCAAATGAATAAATCCTTTTATCTGAAGAACTTCACAAAATTTCAAAGAGTTAATCCTGTATGAGATAAATGTGCTTGCAGACTTTCAAAATGAATGTATTAGGAGCATAAGGACTGTGCCTTAAATAAGATCTGATATGTTATCTGAACTGAATAAAGTGCCCCATGTCATTGAGAAATATCCATGAAATAAGTTTTTTTTCTCAGTGTGTGTCGAGTATGATCAGTTTTTTACATTTTTATTAGTGCGTTAGAGCCTTTACACTCAAGGATTGGAGAACGCAGCGCGATTATGGCTTGCAGTTAGTGAAACAGCTGCATGATTTTATTCTAGGACCTTAGAAGATCTTGTATGTACGTGTAACACCATGAGGAGGTAACAACATATTCAGTGATAAACACATAACAATTACCAGCTGCTGTTGCTCTTTCACACGAAATAAAAAGAAAAATCTTGAGTAATTTTTTAAAAAGAAATTAGCTGCTCCCCAAATAAATGCCAAAAATATTCATAGACTCCTAAACACTTGAAACAAAAAGAGAAAGAAAAGAAAAAGAAGCAATCGTGTTCTCTGGAATCTGTTTGGTTTTGTTAAGGGAAACATTTCCTGTTTTAAAAAAAAAAAAAACATACCTGACAAGCTTCCAGTGTCAAGGTTAATGCATATACACTGCACACTATCTCAGACAACTCGATATTTGGCGACATTTCAACATCTGCGGGCCACTGACTGTCTGGTTTATATGATGTATCACTGTCTGTGCTTTTGCTCTCCTCTCACGATTTATTCTGCTATTATTTTAACTGTAAGTCTTCAAATATTCTTCAAATCAAACATGTTTTATTGCTAAAAGAAGGCAATCACTGGGCAGTATAATTCTTTAGCTTAAAAAGTTTGTCACTTTGGTCTTAAACGCCTTGCTGCGATCCAAAGGAAATTAAACTCTTAATTGTGTGATTATGGGGAACTACATCATGATTAACTAAATACGAGTTCCTAATTAAAGTCACCTAGCAGTAGTCGGAGTGAATGAAGGGGGACACAAAATTGTCTGTTTCTAGAACTATCTAATGATGGGTGGTTTAAAGAGTCACTCAAATATGAGAGCATGTTCTGCGCTGCAGGATGCTCCTCCAGATGTGGATCGATTGTGGATGCGATGAGCAAACCCTTTGCTTAAGCTGAGTTCATTTGAATAACAATCAGTCCTGATTAAGATGTTCTTGCCATGATTTCAAATGTGCCCCTTTTGCATTGCTATGGAGACAGAGCTCTTAGTGGGGTTCTGAGAATATGGTGATTGGTGTCTGCTAATTGGTGCAGTGAGCTACTCTGCCTTGGTGTCTCTTTTGCTCTCACTACCTCTTTTTCTCCTCTGATTTTATATATTCTTTTTCCTCCTAAGTGGCACTTTTTTCTACCCTCACTATCCACTCTGTATTTAATGTTTGCTCCTTAATATTCTCTTCTTCCCCCTCATTCAATCCCTTTTGTGTTGCTCCAATCTCTCCTCCTCTCCTTCTCAACCTTGTACTGATGCATCAAATGCGCCTTCTCATATTTTACCTGCTGTTTACCCTCTATTCTCCTGTCCATCTCCTTTCCTGGCTGTCTCAGACGGGAGTCTGTATTCTGCTATGTCATCGGTGGGAGGTCATGCCGGCTCGATCCGGCGTACGTTTGGCTCCCAGAAACTCCTGAAGACGGAGAACATTTGGCTGCAGAGTGAGTAGGAGGAGGGGAGTCACGCAGAAGCCACATAGGTTTAGACTAATGCATATGGAGATGGTGGGTGGTACTCTCTGTAAATCATCTACTACCATTCCCATGGGGAAAAAATCATGTAGGTGTATTCACTGTTACCATCAGAAACCTTTCCACTGTGATAAGCTGTTTATGCTCCTGTTGAGTCTCTTAGTGTCCTTTCAAGAATTTGAAGGATTGCTAAACGATGGGATGTAATCATGAAATAACTATTATTTATTTTATTTGGTTGGCAAGTGTAATACACTTAATAACCCAAGAGAAATCTTGGAAGTATGATACATTCCTTACAGTATGATGTTATCTTAGTAGATGCATTTGAATCTCACCACCAGATCCTCAGTTTGCTGGTGCTGCAATAATCCCGTCCTCAGAAAAGTATAAAGAGGAGATCTACTTCTTCTTCAGTGAATTCAACCAGACAAGGGTGGATGAGGAACCATACAGGGCCCGCATCGGCCGAGTCTGCACGGTAAAAGTTACACACATACATATAAATGAAACACGTGGACGGCTTTCAGAAGCTTAAAAATGGAGTTATTTTTAATGTTTCTGATTCCTTTTTAAAATGAATTAGAACTACACAAAATTCTTCACAGTGACAGCATTAAACAAGTTGTAGTGTGGTGTGAAAATATTAGAAATAAGAAAAAAGTGATATATGTTATATTAAAGTTCAGTAGATTAATTTACCACTTGGTTAACACATCTTTTGCAGTATTGCAAGGTTTAAATCTTCTTGAGAATAATCCTATATAAGCCGTAGATCACCCGTCTGTGTACAGTGACATTCATGTCTCTCCACTGATGCTCTAGCTTCAGGTTCAGAGTCTGGCAAAGCCTTTCCAGGAGTTTTCCAGAAGCTACTTCTGGCTTTTCTTGAGAAAGTGTTTCCAGTGTGTGTTGATCTATTTTGAGAATCAATAGTTCAGAAAAAGTATTCAATAAATTGCTCTATCTATTTCTCTGCATCAGTTCTTCCCTCTTCATCAATATTTTCTCCAAAAAAACCTTTATATTGTGAAATAAATCTGAGCCGAATAAAAGTCCTACTCTGGGAAATAGAGGATTCTTACTTTCATGAACCTCTCCAATCAGCCATATTAAAGCAGGTGTGTCTTTATTAGCTGTCGAAATCAAAACACCTGCTGCTCTGCGGGATTCATGACTCATCCATGAATTAATCAGAATAAAATTAAATCAAATAAAAAGAGAAAAGGTTAAAGCAGCAAAGCTCCATGTTTGGTGATGAACAATCTATCTTGCTCTCTTTTTTTATTTGAAGCTCGTTATCTTGGACGTACATGAGAAGATCAGTTTGCTTTTATCCCAGTGGCAAGGGGGAGTTTTAACCTACCTCAACTCAAATTGCAGAAGCAGGAAAAAATGCTATCATTACTCCAAAAGTAAAATGTACACCTGTTTTTGTGTTATCATATCAAGTCACCAAGAAAAGAAACAATTCTCCCCAAAAACTTGGAAAGTTTCAGAGACAGGACTTAAGGCTAGTCCCAGACTAAAATGCCGGTTGTACTGACTTAACTCAAAGTCACTTGCAGAGATTTGGCTTAAAGAACTCAAAGTTTCAGCCTTTTCTGGATTAAACTAAACCAGTTGCAAGAGGATTAGAGTTAATCTAAGACTAAGTTGTTTCTTAAATGAATCCTTCACAGGGGAATGTATAATTTTTGCTCAGTAATGTTTGCTGAGGTGTGTGGACTGTTTGGATTATTTAGATAAAGACCAATATGCACCATAAAGGCCTTCCACAAGACCAACTTCAGACAAGAGGAATCCACTGACTTACTTTGATTAGATAACTTTTCGAGATTGCTTTCGTACGTACGAAGGAATTGCTTTTCTGCTAATATTTCTGCTTAAACTATGACCGACAAAGACCTGCACGCAGAGATATTTTTACAATACAGTAGTTCAGTTTTTCATATTGTTTTTGATCATTTTCTATTTCATTTGTTGTGTTCAAAATATAACCTGCATGACTGAAGAGTTCATTAAGACTCATTTAAACTCTTGTTTGTAGTCATGAAAACACACTCGTACATATTTGAATTAAAAGAGTTTTACTTTTCATATTATCTATAATGAAGATTACTCACAGATGTCTCATTTGTGTTTCTTTTCTGTCACAGCTTTCTGTTCCAACTTCATTTTCAATCCAATTTGTAGAATTTATCTTTATTTCATGTTCTTTCAAATATTACAATTTTTGCTCAGGAAATTTTTTAGCTAAATTCTCGTGAATGGTCATTTTTTGGGTTTCTGCCGAGAGGTGATGCTGACGTTGTTGCAGGAATGAAGGGAACACATTCAGTTTGGGTTGCCTCTTCTGGGGAAAAAAAATTGTTAGCTATGTAAATGAATATTTTTAGATAATGATTATAATAGTAATGATGATAGAAAAAAAAACCCACAGGATTATTTAGAAAAGGAAATGGATATCTTATTTTTTTGGCATAATCACCCCACCATTCAGCTGAGTTCTCATTCTGAACTCTGCCATTGTTTTATTGTCAGATTTACACTAGTACATGGTGTTTTTGACTCCTTTCTGGGTTTTTATTATCACCAAGTTTACTTAACTTAACCTAGAACTCCATATACTTAGACCAACTCAAACAAGAAAACGGTTTAAATGTGCTGGTTTAACTGGTACAGATTAAGGCCTAGTCTTGGTTTACTCTGAGTCTAAGCCTTCTCTCTGAAACCAGCCCTTAAACACTAACAAGCAAAAACATGATTTTTCCCAACAGAAAAAATGGAGTCTTGCTGCACAGCACGAGTCAACCCAAAGCCAAACTTGGCAGAGGACACACTTTTAAAGTCATAATCACTTTTGGAAACTTGGCTGCCCCATCATGACCTTGTTATAACAGCCATTCTGTGTTATTTCCAGGTCGATGAAGGTGGCATGAAATCTCTGCTGCAAGAGTCTTGGACCACCTTCCTGAAGGCTCGGGTGATGTGTGGTGCTGGAAACACTCAGCAGCAGTACAACAACTTGAGGCAGGCGGTGGTGCTGACAGCTCAGGATAAGAGGGCTGGGGTCATGTATGGCCTCTTTTCCAATGCATGGTGAGCAGCAGCATACAATAAACCATTTGGTTACCTCGACACCTTCACTAGCTAGATAAAGCTATACTTGTGTTTTGGGGTTTTAAAGTCATAAATCACCGAAGTGAATGAAGGTTAGTGTGTTCATTTGACTAAATAGTCAATAGATTTCCTAAATTCAAAGAAATACATTTGACAAGGTTAAAATTTGTCTAGTTTTGGGTTGGGTTTGTATACTGACTAATCATTTATTGACAGTTGGTTAGTGATGCAATTATATCATCTATAAGTGAAATACTCATTAATTTCTCTATCCAAAGGTACAGTTCTCAGAAATGTATATGACAAAGTGCAGAAGTAGTAGTTTGGGTAAATACTGTGGACATTATTTATAGCTATGAGAATAGAGCTATAAACTCTTGATGGATAGATGTGGGCTGTATGTTGGTTTGTGCTGTTGCCTCATGGCTCAAATCTCAGCTGCAGCTGAGACAACATGGAGCTTTTTCACCAGACTAACACCTTCATGTCAGAGTGACTGGTAATTGTAAATTCAGTGACTGTGTGATGGCTGTTTCCAGTGAATATGTTTCTGTATTTGAACATAAAGGCTTTTTTGTCACTAGAGGTGCAGAATAGTTTTTTCAGATGCACACACAAGAAGGTATAAAACTGCACTATTTTATACGATGCCTAGCTGAGGGGTACCGTTGGACCAACAAAGCAGATGTTCCTCTTTTAAGAACAACCGGAGATTTCTTAGTCTGTACTAGAAAAGACTAGAATGTTTGGTAATATTCTACAGGAGGGAGAATTTTTAAGAAATTAGATCAGGCTCCTGCCTTGACTTTTTGTAAAGGTGTTTCTTCAAGTAGGTAATACACTAGCTTTAGACAGCAAGTCTCAGATTATAGATATTTACTGTCTCAAGATCAGATCTGCTGCTTTTTCCCAAAAAATGGATTTACCCTGCCAATTTTGATGATGTCATTATCTCTCCTTTTTCAGGGGCAAAACAGTGATTTGTGCCTACTCCATTGAGGACATTGACCAGGCTTTCTCCACCTCCAAACTAAAGGGCTACAGCAGCCCATTTGTCGGTGGCCGCCCTGGGATGGTAAGAAAACCCTTCCTTATCTCCTTGCTTAGTCACACTGCTGGAAAAACATTAGCAGATGCATGAGTCAGTCTATAATTAAGAAAAAAAGTAACTGAAGTGCTATTTTTGAAAGGCATGAGTTTATAAAAAAAAAAAAGATGCAATTTGCAGCTTTTTGTCCAAGGTTGTTTTGCTTGTCAAAAAGCCTCATAGCCCGTTCTGAATCAATTACACAACTTCTTCCCTCAGTGTGTCCCTAGAAACCCCTCAGCACCAGAAAATCAAAACATCAAAAACCTTGGGGTGATGAGATACCACTCAGAAATTGAGGATGTTATCCGGCCTGTTGGTGTGGCTCCACTTGACCTCCCCACAGATGATCAAATCACACACGCAGTGGCGGACATCGTCCTAGCAGTCAATGATGAGCACTACAGTGTCCTTTACCTCGGAACAGGTTAGTGTGTGCGTGAATCGGCATGTTGAACAAGCAACACCAACATCAGCTTCTGTTTGTAGGACAGCTTCATGTTTCAGCTGAAATAATCAATAAAGTGCTCAGTTTATTGACATCTAGCTATATTTTCACCAAAAAACGTGTTTGTCCAGTGCACAAATCTTTCCCTTCCTGTGTGCTTTACTGCTAGACATTTAATTTTCATCCTCAGCTGGTTATTAAGTGCTGCTGAAAGCTGCTTCCTGCTGCTGCAGGAAACAGGGTCACTCACTACGACCAGGCTTCGAGGTTAACAAGTTTTCAAACCAAAACTGTGGGCTCAAAGGCGATTGCAAAGCCTTGCTGAACTGCACAAATGATGTGAAATGTGTTTTTGTCAAGAGGTCTTGTAAGAAAAAAAAGCATGACCTGTTTTTTTTGTTTTTTCCCTTTATATCTTGTTGATGATCTGGCTTCTTTTTCTTTGTTTTCTGTAACTAAGCAAATAAGGCTGCACAGTACGCCTACATTAAGACTCTAGCAGCTTCAACAATACAACAAAGGTAGAAAATAGGATTACAGGCATGACAGATTTACATTCTCAATTCAAGCATTTGAATTGTAGAAAGCGTGGAAAATTGATACAAGGTCAAATATTCTGCTTCTATACGTTTTTGAACAGTTCGTGGCCTTGACAAGATTGTTCCTTTTTATATAAATTCAGTCATTCTGAGCCGCTTCTGCTACCCAGAGCAGTTACTCTAAAAATTGTGTTGCGCCTCAGGGATGTCACTATGGCAACCATCACAAGTCGAATTCTCATGCACTGTATGCATTCATGTCTCACCACTCTGAACTGAAGTTCACCAAAAGATGAGCACGCGTCCTCTTTCTCGCTGCTACACTGGCTCTGCGCCTGTCACTCATTTCTGGGTTGGTTATATTTTCAGTCGACAGAAAACAATGTGGTGTCAAAGAAGACAGGTTAATGGCCTCTTGCTGTGGGCTTTCCAATCTGTGTCAGTAATAAGAAGACAAGGAAGAGCTATGAAAAGCCACGGGTCTCTGTGGTGGCCTAAAAAGAAAGTGGAGCAGTTTGAGTGTCTGAAGCCAGGGGAGCAGGTTGTGCTGGAAATTTGGTTTCAATGGCTACAAAAAGTTTCCTGTTGTTGTTTTTTAAAATGTATTTATTCATCCATTTCCATACTCAAGTACAAGTGTAATGATGCATAATTTATTGGTAGAAGTCTGGTATAACAGCACTGAATTTTTTATTTTTTTTTATATTGCACCACCTTCCCTGCAAGGCACAGGCTATAAATATTCACAGCCTGTACCAAGTCAAGCTCATCAATCTTCATAATTAATTTCAAACAAGCTCTCGTATTTGCGCAGCTGATAGAGAGAACCTGCATCTGGAAATCATTCAGTCTTAATGAAGCAGATAGACAGCTTGTCCTGAAAAAATTAGAACAGTCTAAACCAATCAGATAAGTTGTAGTGTTTGGTGTCAGGTGATTGTAAACATGTATTTTGGGTGGATGTGAGCCATTAGTTTTGACTGGTGATGGACAATCCTGTAAAATATCTTTTATAAACATGAACTGAAACTGCAGTTCATCTTTGTTCAAGAAAAATCAATGAGTGATATCAGTATGTTAAGACAGGGGAGCAAATATCAGCTGCTGAGAGTTTTCAGACAATTAATGTGATGGAAAGAGATGAGATCACCCTCAGTAAGACCCCTGTTTAAGTCCAGTTAAGCACAGCTAATCGCATTAGATTGCTTTTACGGAGCTCTGGCATATTATTCCTGTTGGGTCAGATTCATTTAGTCTGCTGAAAGTGCAGGCTTTCAAAATCTGATGCTGATCAGACAGTCTGCTGTAAGACAGCTCTGCTTTAAAGCAAACCCTGGTGCATTTGTGTGGTGGCTGAGAAGTGATGCTCAAAAAGTGGTACTCAGAGAATTGCTTAATTCCATCAAGGCTAAAAGCCCGTAGATTAAGGTTTTGCTGTGAATTATTCCTATATGAATACAACTGAACACAATGATTAACAGTTGTAGGTTATTACCAATTTAAACTGACACAATAATTCAGTACATATTAATGCATAGGTCCTGTCATTTGTTTATGTGCATTTTTTTAACAGGGAACGGGATGAGAAGAACAGAAAAATGAAAAGTTGTGTATATGGGGGGAAAACTAGCTTTTGCATTAAACAAAGCAAAGCTGATGAGCTCATGAGAAATCTTAAGAGGATCCCTGTCTAATGCATCTTATTGGTTTTAATATATTGTTTTTATTCTTTCATGTCAAAATGAATTGTTTAAATAATTACATTTTCTCCAGTTCCTCAAAGTTTATCATATATTTTGAACTTTTCCACAATCATTTTCTAGCACCAAACATCCTAATTCAATAATGAAGTAAATTGCCCAGCCCTGAATTATTTAAGTTTTAATTATGTTGCACCTTTTACCAGCCAACAGGATAGATATCATTTTAGTGCCACATGTTGTTGCTTTTGGTCTATAACTCCAATTGAAAGGCAATAGGGGAAGTAATGCAAGTCATCAAAACTTTCCTCAGTAACAGACAGAGCAAATATGGCCTCCTAAAGACCCACAACTGTGGACTCACCACATCTTCTCTGATTTGATATATGTCAACTAGCATTCCTAGGTATAAGCTCTGTAGCAGGGTCCATAAGTCATCATGTTATTACTGTATATTTCATTGGGATTTGATGTACCAGTGAGTAATGAACCCTTTATGCATTTATAGAAATTAAAAACTGACAGCATCTTTTAGCCATGTGCCATCATATAGGTCAGCAGAAAACCTGAGAAACAGTCAAATCTGTTACACCAAACTTAAAGATAATGGTTTTCCACAGACCCCTCAGTCACAGTTGCTCTTTATTTATTAAATTTAACACCGTTCTCACACATTCAGATCTTGAAAACCATAGTAATCTATGTAATGCAACCAACTTAGACAACAATTTAATCACAAAGGAATCATTTGGACTTGGATTTAATTGTCCCAAGGGTCTTTGCACTAAGCAGAGTGAAACTGGCTCCAGAAACTTCTCAGGTTAATCTTGAACAGCAGATACCAGATGGTGAAGCATTTACTAACATTGAGGACAAATGTTGCACAGACACCATAGATTTTACCCACTTAAGTAATAATGTGTCACCCCATGTAATGTGTAGAAACTGGAGTCATTCAGTTGAGCACACTTATTAAGCCACATGTCACTAATACATACGTAAATCTCAATGATGGACTTGGAGTGAAAGGTTTTTATTGAATACTATTTAAACAATTCATTTAAATTGTGTGTCTTTGAATTATTGCATCTGTATAGCTGAAGCCGATGTTTACCTAATAAGCTGTGCTAGTCACATTAGTCAGGGTTCCTTTTAAGAAGAAGCAGTGATGTGCAAAGGAAAGCAGAGGAGCATACTTAGCAAGCATGGATGCTAATTCAAGATTCAAAACATGAAAATTGTTGGCTTGTGTTATGAGGAAGAAAAATCCAATAATTTCTCAGGCATCAACAATGTTGTTTAATGAGTCACAGTTAATGTAGTTTAATGAGTCATTTGTTTTTCTTATTAAAAAAAAAACCTCTAAAGGGTAAATTTATTCCCATTTTTATCATAGAATAAGATATAAATAAATAACAAACAAAAAACATTTAGTCATTTCTCTTTGTCTTTTTCCCCCTGGTAATAACTCCGTTTAATAAACTAAAATGTATATGAGTCACCATGACTGTATTTTCTAAAAAAACAACTTTTTCTATTTTTTTTTCTGAAAATAGGTTAAAAAACAAAACAAACAAGTAAAACAAATCCATTACGGTCTTAGATTAAAACCTTAGTTGGTAATTTAGACACTGTAGACCCTCCATCATTTATTTAATTTCTCATCAGGATTTTTGGATGATGTGATGATTTTTTTCATTTTTTTCTGTCATCTTTACACTTAATTCAAGAAAAGGAGTGTTTTAGTTTTTTGTGATGACATACCCTTACATTATCACGTCCCTCAATGATTTTGTTACATATTCAGGTGATTAGAGTAAACAATCTTTGAAAAAAGGATAACTTGAATTTGACAGCTGAAAAAAAAAAAAAAAAAAAAGGTATATTCATTAAGTTTGCTCCCATCTGATACAACACCCACAGTCACAGACTTTGTTTATTGATGCATCTGGAGGCTTAAGCAACTCATTTCAAAACATTGGCTTACAAAAAACTGAGAGGGTGTTGCCGTCCCTCTAATGTGTAAAAATAGTTCTCTTAATACTGAGAGTTTTAAACCCCACTAACTAGTCATGATGGGACTAGCGAATCATAGCTGCATTTCAAAAAGGGAATTTCTGTCTTGTGATCTTAATTAAATGGAAGCAATACTTCAGCATTGTTCATCTTTATAACACAGCCAGGAAGGATGTTATGAGCACCTGCAAATCTACCTCCTTGTGAAAGGTCTAGGGCAGATTAGTTGTTGCAACAGAAAACTTATGTTTTATGTGTTTTTACAAAAGGTGCACATAATAAATACAACTGAAATTAAGCTTTTGTTCCTTGAATATTAGTCTGCTTTTGACCTGGTTTCTATAAATAAACCCTCAAATGAAGAAGAAATTGTTTGATGGCATTCTGGTAGCGTTGATGTACTTTCTGTGATACATGTCTCTGATGGTCGATTGTTGGCATTTGAAGTATCTTTCTTGTGGTTCTTCTTTGTTTCATTGGAGACACTTTTGTTCAAAGCAGTCTTAAAGGGAAACTGTCAAGAAATTTGACAAATCTATTTCCATATGATGAGAAGTGTTACAAGAACATATCAAATATTTTCAAGCCTCGAATTACACAGGAGCTTAAAGAGGAGCCTTATTTTCTGGTGTGACTTCACATATTACTGTAAGGTAGCGCGGTCAAACACAACACTGGCCAATTAATGCTATTCTTTTAAGAAACATCAGGAACCTTATGAAAAAATTAAATGTAATGTGAAAATGGACTATTTTAAGCGATTCCCCGTAGTGTCTTAGCTGAATGTCGTTAGGGGAGCTCATCTGCTTGTCAGGGGAGCTGAGCTCCTCTAAGCTCCCCTGTAATTTGAACCATGAATTTACAGTATGTGTAAAGCCTTTGGTGGCCCCGGAGAGAGCTGCTTGGACTCAGAAATGAAAAGGCTCAAGTGATGCCACTTGAAAAATGAAAATAATGTGAAAAAAAA
Organism: Atherinosoma microstoma; assembly: GCA_037177055.1. Taxonomy (NCBI): domain Eukaryota; kingdom Metazoa; phylum Chordata; class Actinopteri; order Atheriniformes; family Atherinidae; genus Atherinosoma; species Atherinosoma microstoma. Next base: position 5,591,511 of record JBBBVU010000006.1, read on the forward strand.
ACCCATAGGGACCGGAAATGACCACGCTCTAACACTCTTAATCTCTGATTGAGCTTAGATGCACCAGTAGTCCCTTCTTACATAACACTCCCAAATATCAGTCAAAGGTTGAGTTGCACTGTGACAATATAGGCATCCGGCTTTACGGGGACATCAGATTAAACAGATAAAGGACTAAAAGGCAAAATATATATTTCTTGTTTGTTTGTTTGTTTATTATTCACACTTACATACATAAAATCATTTTGGGAAAAAAAAAGAGGATTAATAAAAGAAACATGTTAAAAGTAACATGTTAAAATGTCCAGGAAGGGTCAGAAAGCCCAAAGGGCTTATAAGCAACCCTCCCCATCTTAAATTTATAAGTAACTATTTTTAACACTTACCCTGCACCCCTCCCCCTCCCCCTCCCCAATACCCCATCGCTCTGATACATAGACATGATGCACAAACACATATGTGTCTATCTTCTTTTCATTCATACATACAATACCACAATTAAACCTCATAAAAAAAATAAACACACAAAAAGTAACAAGAACATCTGCAAGAATTTTTTGAGCTTGGTCTTAAACATATTTAAAGAGGAACATAATTCTGTTAACTTTTTTTTATGTCATTCCATAACACTGCACCTTGGTAGACAGAAGCAAATTTTGCATCATTATAATGTCCAACAATTTTGAAACCTTCTTACAAATAAATTCACAGTGATTCTTTAAACAAAGCTTCTCATCAATATAGACACATAAGAATTTCAGTGCAGTGTCATTGAAATAAATGTTGGCTCTGTCGGCATTGTAATTCTTCTTATTTTTCAAAATAATAAAGTTAGATTTCTTGACATCTAACTTAAAAAATTACTTTTTTCCAAAAAAAAAATTCTTTAATTTAGATGATACTGCATGAACCCAAAGTTAAATTAATTGATAAGCAGATCTCAGGATACTGGTTGCAGCTCTGGCTGAAGAAAGAGATCAAAGATAATGCTGTACTCAGGACCAAAGAATCTGGAGTGATTATTGGCTGGTCCAAAAGCACTTTAGGCAGAGCCAAGACAGAAGCAAATTGATTATTTTTGAATCTACTGAAACTTTGGGTGCTTGAGACCCTCTTCAGCATAAAAACATTAGAAGACGGCTGGCCTCAGCAAACTTTGTGAAGACCAGTGAGACTGTTTTTAATGTGCATTGCTGATGCTGGTTTTAGGAAGAACAGCACGTGTGTTTGTAAATCTAGCAACTAAAGTAAGGTCAGAATTTGGGTTTAAGGTGAGGATGATGCAAGTAAAATCACTGTTTGGTTGTGTTAAAGGTTCTAAAACATTGGATGATTGAATAAACTGGCTCCATATCGGAAGATAATAAAAAGAATATCCCAAAGATTTTTTATGAACTTGCCACTGTCTGTTTGTCTGTATATATTACCAAACCCCGATGGAATATTCCTGCCTCCATTGTACTTGCCTTGTTAAAAAAATCCTGCAATTCTATTTCACTTAAAACAGGCATTTATGGATACAAGACTTGTTGTGGACCAGCTATTTTACTGGACTACAGTTACTGGACCCTTGCAGAAGTAACAGGACTGTTTTGTTGCAGTACGATCTGCTACTGGAGTACAGTACAGCCTCAAAGAGAAATTTCATTTGTGACTGGTATGAAATGGTTTACTGAATAGTTATGACTGTAGCCTAGGATGGTATATATCATTCAGATGTCAAGAATATTTGCTTTCCAATGGTTTATAAAATGTATAAGTACTTGGAAGGGAGACTAAGTAAATAGTCTACATATTAATTTGTCATGTCCCGCCCATGGGGCGTCTGTTACCAACTGGTTAAAGAAAGGTTGAATAAAGCAGAATAGATGGAATAGTAAATAGTAAAAAAAAAAAAATTGTTGGCCTTGGAGAAATAACAAGGCAACTGGAGAACTTTGCATATCTTTAACAGTGGACAGTTGGAATGTATCGAAACATCTTGCTGTACTGAGAGATCCCCTTCAACTCAGATTTATAGCCACAAGCAGCTCTGAGCATTAAAGTTATGGAAGTGATACAGCAGTAAGCTCTCATCTGGGATTGAAGAAATGTCAGAGTCATACACTTGTTTCTGGTTCAAACCATTTTTCTTTTACACATTATGTGGCATTCAGAGTGGCAGTGGTTTAAAGATTAGAAGTAGACAAAAGTGACACCTGACCAAGGACATTTAGATTTGGGAAAGCAAATCATTATAGAGAAAGAAAAGAGTTTTAGGGGGCAACATTTTAATTAAATCTGAATAAGTACTTTTGGCTTTCTGTCCTGCAGTTGAAGCTTCTGTAGATTAAGTCCATGTAACTACAAGTAAAAGGGTAGAGACGAAGGTGACTGCAAAAATAATGTTTTCACAGCAGTCCTTGCCTGGATAAATTTAGCTAAAAACAGATTCCCTCAGCAGATGTCATAAGTTCAGCAATTTCACCCTTCAGCTGCTTTATTTATACTGTTTCTCTTTTTGGATAAAATAACTGCGTCTGACATTAGAGAGTCACATGAGAGCAACTTGGATTTAATGGGGAATGTTATCCTTGACAACAATTAAAAAGATGTGCACTTTTGTAAAAAAATGACAAGGCAGTTTGAGGACAAAAGACTTACAATTGACAGCAAGAACCCGCCTGCATAATTATAACTAAGTCAGGAAATAAAGATGTGAGATAAAAAGGTATCATTGCAATCACATTTTCTCAGAAGGAAGGGTGAATTAATCATTGATGTGGCAGGACAAATGAAGTTAGAAATCTCTCAGCAGGGAGCCTTTATATTTGACAAATTATAATTTGACCAGGAATGAGTAGTTGTTTGGAGGCAATAAATATGTAATTGTTTAGGAGTACAAATCATTAGGGTACATCATTTTATTTGGTTTTGACTGCAATGAAACAGTCAGCACCAAAACATACTATGAAATAAAGACAAAGAAAAGTGAGAGATAGTAAACAGTCTGAGTGATGCTGCACTTGGCTGACTGGTCGTGTAACAATCTCTTGTGCAAAACAAAGTGATTGCTGGCAGCTAAAATAATGACTCACCAACTTTCAAACCGAGGCTGCATGCAATATTGACAACCTGAGTAAAGCTGAACAATTATGTGCAAAATTCCAGGAGGTCTGTGTTTATCTACTGGAATTCTAAGCACCTTCACTCAGATAACAGAAACAATCAAGAGGAATACTTCCTTCTGGCTAAATGATGGAACAAATATTAACATAGTGTGGTGTTGTGACTATGTAAGACTAAAACACAGAAACCCAAAAAGAAGAATTCTTCTCTAATAAAAGTGATGCTGCAGTTTAGGAAGCGGTAAGGACAAACATGATTTACTTATCAATTCGTTCATCTAAACCTTTCTCTCAGGCTATTTAAGGAGGAAACAGAAGTCTAATCATCAGACAACTATATGAGATATTTAGTAACAACAATTCCAATTCCAATGAAGTTTGGATGTTGTGCAATACGTAAATAAAAACAGAATCTGCTAATCTTATGAACTCACAGTTAATTCCCATTAGAACATAAACAACATGAGGCATTTATCATTTCAAAATATTTGCTCATTTTTATTGCCAGCAAAACATCTCCAAAAAGTTGCCACATAAGAGAGAAAAGGCTGGAATTGGTGCAAATAAAAACAACAAGAAGCATTTGACAAATAATTAGGTTTTCTGTCAAAAGGTCAGTAAAATAACTGGGAATAAAAACAGCATTTAAGAGAGGCAGCGCCTCTAAGATGCACAGAGTTTCACCAGTCTGCATCAAACTGTCTAAATAACATTAAACAATTTCAGAAAAGTGTTCTTTGAAAATTATGAAGACTCCCACCATCTACAATGTATGATGTAAAAAAAAAAAAATCAGAGAATCAGGAGGAATGATGTGGAGCAAGGCCCAAGATAAAAACTAGATGCTTGGGATCTTCAAGCCTCCGGGTGGCAGTGCATTAAAAACAGACATGATTCTCTGGGAAACTTCCAGAAAATTGTGAACACAATTCAGTGTGCAATCCACAAATGAAGCTTAAAGGAACACTGATGACTTTCTAACCTTAAAACTCTTTGCTTCTGACTCATTTTAATGGTATTTAGTACAGTACCATTCAAATGTTTGGATGCTCTACAAAGTGAAGGTAAAGCAGTTACATTATCTCCGTCAGAACATTTTCTGTTGCAAGTTTTTGTCCAAGAAACTCCAGGCTTCCTTTTAATGCGTTTTTCCATACAGTTTGCATTGATAGTGGAAATGTTCCAAATGAAAAATCCATGTTTTATCAAGAAAAAATGGAAGGCACAACAAGTGCTGCCACTCAAAACACACAAATCGAGAATTCAATATAATATTTTCTCCTTTTTTTTTCAACAGATCAAGGCAAAGTTCTTAAAGTTCTTCATACCAGCGAGGAAGTCTTCATCATATCTCAATACTCCCTGTTTCACAATGAGGGACCTGTTTTGAACATGGCCATCGATTCCCAAAAGGTTTGAGTAATAATGTTACAATATGTGGTGAAAGGATATTTCAGCTGCAATTTCAGGCTTTCATCATAAATATTGCAAGGCTTGCAGGCTTGTCACGTAGGGGAGATTAATTATATTGTAGAACTCCAGCCGGGCCATAACATTAACAGATAAATCAAAAAGAGAGGAACACATGTAATTTGTATTAAAAAGCAATTAGCTAGAACGTTATTGTTAATGAGCTTAAACAGAAATAATTCATGTTTTCTTTAAAGCTTTACAAAAACCTAAGATGATCTATGTTGCCAAGTGGGAGGAACTAAAAGTTTAGTCTGCATAATTTTAGATTAAAAGTTCATGTTTAGGGTGAAAAATTAAAACAAAAAATGTTTATTTTTGAATTCTTATCCTTGATAAAAAAGTGTGCATTGCTATTGTAAGATCAACACAAACATTACCAGTGTCTGAATGTATGAAAGGATGTCATGCTTAATTTATTACTCTTACTATAAAAAAAAATTTCCTGCCTCCTTTATTCATCAAACAATTAGTTTTTAACTGTGGCCTCAGGATTTAATGAATGGTTTTTACTGTCATTATAATGATAACAAAATTATAATTAAAGAAAAAAAAAATACTTCAACTCCTCTGTGGTTCAAAACGAATAAAAAAGTACTATAGGAATGAATAAAACAATTATCATTTGATTTGAACATTGAGAAAGCATAGTTTGATATATTTCAATAATACCATTGCTATTATTGGGTCCATAAATCACGTACTATCTAATATCTGTTCTTCCTCAGGGACATCTCTATGTTGGTACAGCCATGGAGGTCCAACGACTACAACTAGCTGACTGCGGTCGCTATGGTGACACATGCAGGGAGTGCATCCTTTCCCGGGATCCATACTGTGGATGGGACAAGGCCAGGAGAAAGTGCATTGCCATCCCACCTGGATACAACGTCACAACTGGGTAAGTTTAGATATGATGTCGCTGCTGCAGAGCTATTGGCTGTTTTTACATGAGCCAACCAGAGATGGAGGTGAACTCATTCATCATTTTAAAAATATAGAATCATAAGATTGTCAGAGGAAATCCTCAAGTAGATAATTATCGGCTCTGATGTAAAGAAAAAGAATAGGTAAATAAATTAATAAAAATCTTAGTTTAATAACAACATAGTTTAAAATTCTGTGAGTCTTGTGCATCATGTGCATTTTCATTTACGAAAGAATAAAGGAATCAGCCATTTCTAAGAATTAAGAATTCAATACATTTCTCTTTATGCTATCAGTAATGTTGAATGGTTTTTCTCTCCTTATTTAAGTTCCCCAGCAACAGTAGCTTGAGGCAAAGGCTCATTACAAATTTATGTAGTGATTTTATACTGCTAATTCTTCCTCTTCTTCCCCAACAGGACAATCATTCAGAATCTGGACCAGTCAAACTCTTCTGTTTGTGGGGAAGCTGCTGGTGAGCCCTTATCTCCTCTCTCCCACTCCTTCTGCAAAATTGGGGCTTTAATGTGGGACTACACTACAGTAAAGATGATTATCATTTAATTGGGCAGAGTCCAAAAAACCCGCAGGAAACTTATAAATACATTATATAACATCATCTATATACATATGTTTTCTCTTCAAATTGTGCCTGGGTTACTGTACACAATAAATATTGTGCCGTAAACCACAAAAAATAAAAAAATAATAAAAAAATAATCAGCTTATGCAGCACTTGTGAGAACAGATAATTTCTTACACTTTCTGATGTTGAGGCTTGAGTCCAGATGTTGTATTCTTTATGTTTTTATCTTTTATTCCACAGTGGCAGTCATCTAATTTTCTGGCATTGATAAAACCAAGCATGAAACCAAAATTTAATAACTTTTTATTCCTTTGCAAAGCTTATGGTTATATTAACCCACCAGGGGAAAAATGATTTGTGGGTTCACATTGACTGTCCAGGAAAGGGGCCGTACACCAGGTATATAATGTGGGACCTGTTCCAAAACTGCCTCATTCAAACTAATATTGTACTGTAGTCGTACAGCATGTAGAGACTTCAGGGACTTTAAGTCCATGAACACCTAGGGCCTTGAGGCGGTTCTGCTCTGTCCGTCTGGTAATTCTCGCTTAATAAAAATCCTCAGAACAGCAAACATAAAAAAATGCTTTGTGTCCACAGAGAATGACCAACATTTGCTCCTCTTTTTTTCCCCAATGCAGCTCTGAAGCAGCGTCGAACTTCTCCTAGAGAGGTTTTGGTTCAGTCCAACACATCTGTGTTTCTTCCCTGCCCTGTGCGCTCCTTCCACGCCACCTACCGCTGGGAGAAGGACAACCGCATCAACTACCCCTGCCTCTTCTCCGGAGACTTCTGTGTCCTAGGGCCACTCATGAACACACCGCTGAAAGAAGGTGTCTTCCGTTGCATGGCAACTGAAGATGGATTTAAGGTGGAGATCATCTCCTTTAGGCTGGTGAATAATGGCAAGCTTCTGTCTGCCTCATTTGTCTCCACCATGGCATTATCGCTCCTGCTCGCTGTGGCCACCCTATGGCTTCATTAACCACAGCTAATAGTAATGTTAACTCCTCATTCTTAATGGCTCCTACTGACAGGATTAGACAAGGAGCAGTTGCGCAGAGGTTAGGTTCGCATAGCATTGATGGTTGGGTTTAAAGTGGCAATTCAATTTTTATTTTGTTTTTTAGGAGAAGAGTGGATAAAAAATCAATTAATAAGGGACTAAAAATCTATATTTTTTAGCATAAACAACATATCTGCAGCCACAGTTGTCTTAATATGATCAAAATAGTAAAATGCATACATTAACATTTAAACAATAGGTGACTAGGAGTTAGTGTCCATGAACTGTCTTGTCTTGTAACCTCAAATGTATTTCAACCATAATTTGGTGCTTTGCGAACCTTTCCTCCCTGACTAAAAAAGATCAACATATCCAATGAGTTGGACAAAAAAAAAAAACACCAATACCAGGCCAAGACTTTTTAATAGTCCTCTGCTTATTTTGAAATTGACTTGATTGTGCTCATTTGTGGAAATGTAAACCTTTAATAATGCTCTTACATCTATTCATCCATCTTGTTAAAGTTCATTGTTCAAGCTTATTACTACGTAGAAAAGTGTCTGGTATTGAGATTTAAAAAGCCTTAACACTTCTGGGACATAAACTCCTAAGCACAATTTTGCAGTCGAGGCAGAATACTGCACACTCAGTTGGACTTGGTGCTGCAATTAGTGCAGCTGAGTCTAACAACATGACTGGGAGGAAGTGTCAGCATTTTGACAGGAAGTAGGCGGATGGGCAACAACTCATCCTCGAACATCACTGTGTCTCAGCACCTCCTCCTCAGATGAGGCAGTTTCTTGCATCTTTTTAGCAGATGGTTTAAGATATTGTTATTGCCCCTTGTTCACAGCTTTTCCCATTGTTTTTTTATTCATTTATTTGATTTGTTGAAAAAAATCTTCTAATCTAGATTAAACAAAAGTGATATTTTTGTTAGATACTTTGGTTGTCAAAGGTCAGTGACATAGGAGTTCATGTGTTAATGAATCCAGTTTCTTTCAGTCTAACAATGTTTAAAGTAGTGAACAAGGTGCTATGCTATAGCCATTTATGTGAAAAACATAATCACAGTATCATAGGGACAGAAGAAGGGAATCAAAACTGTATAGTAGAGTTGAGTTTTGTGGTTTTCCAGGAGAAAAAAAGGCTTGTATTAAAATTGGTGAAGTATGTTCTGGATGTTTTTGCTCTGCAGATGCTGATTTTTCCCATTGCGGCCTATGTTTGTGA
>JBBBVU010000006.1:5606806-5627825 GCA_037177055.1 Atherinosoma microstoma
AGAGAGAGAGAGAGAGAGAGAGAGAGAGAGAGAGAGAGAGAGAGAGAGAGAGAGAGAGAGAGAGAGAGAGGGGAGAGAGAGAGAGAGAGAGAGAGAGAGAGAGAGAGCTGGAAATTCTACAGTGAGCTTTTTCCGTAACATTGCTCTGCAAATATGATGCACACTGAATGACATTTTTAGAACTATTGTTGACCTCAAACAATAGTTGTGTTTGTTTAGAGGTTTTAAGCTTCAAGTCATTTTAGAATCCCAAATATATGTTCTCAACTACATAAGGTCTATTATTTGGTGTTTTCAATCTTCTTACAGTAGTACAATGTCTTGCTATGGGAAGATTGAGTGATGTATACAAAAAAGACAAAAAAAAACGAAACTTAATTTTGTTCTCAAATACTTAACTGAGAACATTCCTCTTTCTCCATCTGAAGTTTGACAGAAGGTACTGAACTCTCTTGCACTGAACTATCCCAGGTAATAAAAATTGTGCATGCTGAAAATACAAAAAAGCTAAGCTATTAAAAAAAGTTATGTTGTAATGCCTCCTTTAGTTATTACCTCAATAAATCCTGGGCTTAACTGGCTGTCTATTTCTTTGTGTCTTGTTGATGGTTTTAGAAACAGGTGTTACGAAGCATAGTAGATATGACACTGTTTTACTGGTATTTTAGGTTCTTTTTACGTAATGCTGTGTGTGTAGCGCTGCATTGAATGACAAGTGGAAACTCTGTGAGAGCATTATTAGCTAATTTTCTTTCTTAAGTGGCTATATGACTAAAGACAATTTGCTACGGCTAGCAAATTAACAAGCAAGAGCTGAGGGGTACAGTAAACACATCGTGATCTGAAGATAGGGGGGGAGAGAAAGATAGGGAAGCTGGAAAATCTAGAGTGAGCTATTTCTGTAACATTACTCTGCAAATATAATGCACACTGAATAACATTCTCAGAACTATTGTGACTATTCTGTGAACTATTTAGACTTTTTAAGCTTAAAAGCCATTATGGCCATTTTCAACCTTCATACAGTAGTATACAACTTCTTGCAATGGGAAAATGTGTGATGTATTGGTGCACTATCTCATAAGCTCTTGGTTTTGAAATCTGCAATGCCAATATTCTTGTATGAGTCCGTCAGTGTGAGAAAAGCTACAGTTTTCCCTCTAATGAATTACCCATCTTATTTTATTTAAAATACTCCCACATAGAGAGGATTAAAGGAATACAGAACACAGATCACCATTTACATATATCATATATATTATAGGGATCTATGAGATTTTTTTTTTTTTCAATATAAGCTTCAATCTTATATACAGTTTTAGTTTTGGTTTAGATTGTTTTGGAGTTCTGCTGCTTTAGTGCAACATTCTTTTTAATGTTACACTTTTCCTTCAAATAATCTTGAACTAAAATCCTGAATAAGAAGAAACCATCCTCTGCAGAGAAACATGGAAACACATCCACTCAAACATGATATTGCAGAGCAAGTGTTGTACAGTTTAAGTATACAACAATTAAAAATTTATGATGGCAAAGTACAGATGGACTTCAGAGCGTGGAGAAGGATTCCACCCACAGGAAATCATGCACAGGATTTACAGGAAAAGTGAGCATGTGTGGCCTCTTTATAACATCATTCACATTGACACACCCATCACCCTGAATCAAGTCATACATTTAGAGAAATACATCTCACAAAAGAAATTAAAAGTTGGGGAAAAACTTTTTAAAAATTCATTTTGAAATAGTTTTTTTTTTTGTTTTGTTTTTTCATTTAAGTCAGTTTTAATCAGATTTAAAAGATTGACCTATGAATGTGGTTTGTGTGATCCAGTTACCTGTGCAGACTGCTTGGGGGTTATTTCCAAAACAGCTGCCAAGTGGGAAGACTTGCCTACACATGACTGATGCCTTGAAAACGTTTTTTTTAGAACACAGAAACATTGATCTCTCCACACATTATCATTGTTATTATCATCATTATTACGACCATTTTTGCTAATTTTATTGTTGTTGTTATGTTTTATAGAGGGGGAGGGGGGGTTAAAACTTAAACGAATATTACCTTTTTTTTTTGGCATGATCAGAATGGAGCTGTACCTCCAAACAAACTATTTACTTTTCTTTTTCTCTATTATTAACTTCTTGTCTGTGGTTGTTTAACTTCCTTATTTAACTATCGGTGTATTGTTAGCCAATCAGTGCTCTGTGTAAACACACACACACACACACACAAACAGCACCACCCCCAACTCCCAGCATAGTTTCCATGATATCTTGGCTCTACCTGCTTGTCAAGCAATTCCCGTTAGTATTGTAAAATTATTTGTGCCTGACCGTGTTGACTATGCTGACTAATTTCCCTTGTATGACCTCAGGATTGCAATTTAAGGCTCCTCGGGTGATGATTAATACAATCACAATGACCAAAGCCATTTCTAACTGTGACATTTGCAAAACATTGGCAGATTTCCTGAACTGGAACTCCTGAACCAGAGCAAAATCTCCTCACATTCACATTCCAGAGCAACTCGCACACACACGCATACACACAAACTGAATGAAGAGTGAAAGAAGAGAGTGCACGGGTGTGGGAGAGAGACGTAGAAAAGAGCTGAGAGAGTTGCCACAGCCTAACTTACTCAGTAGTGAGTCACTTCTTATCGTCTGATACACAGCACTGCTTTCAAATGTGTTGTGTGGAGCCCAGCTGAACAAGAAAGGTTTGACAACACATCTGGAGGTGAGTAGTACCTCATGTCTGTTTCAAACATGTTTTGTCTCTGTATACAAGAATACATTCGATAAATAGGAAGTGTTGGCTTTATTGGATCATCTGAAAGATAATTTCTTTATCAACAAAAACACAGTGGCTGGTATTTTCTGTACTTTCTGTATCCATCTCTTTTTGTTGTCATCTTGACAAAATGATTTTTGAGACACTTTGTGATGCAGCATCCACCACAAATGTCGTTTTGAGTACTTTGCTCTTTATACATGTCTGACATTATTTAGCCAAAATATAGTATCGCAACATGCAAGATGTTTAGATTTTAACTGTGATTAAAGTCAATATTTAGTTTAAAGATGGGTGCTGTCCAACCCTGAGTACTCAGAGGAAGGACACTACTAACCTGCAACTTCACATTCACATCCCACATTCATTCTCATTCATAAAGTTTTTAACTTTGGAAATTTATAACTTCCTCTATATTTTATCTGTAATGGATTGAAACTCATTTTCTATACCTCTCAAAATAAAAATTATGCTTCATCACAGCTACTTTGACAGCTGGGATAAAGCAGGTATGAATTTACTCTGATGGCTGTAATTGGTTTACTCATTGGTATCTGGCGCTAGCTTAGAGTCAGTAGAGATGTGATTAAAAATCTAATATTTATCAAATTTTGAACGAAGATGAATGGCCTCTTTATCAGCCCTCAGGTGTCTTGAACAATATTGCCAATAAGAAGACAATAACAACACCAAGTAATCTACCAAAAATAAATTATTTGAATTGTTTTTGTTTCAAATTATCTAGGTTTGATGCATTTTGATACAGATATATGTATATATTTTTTTACAATTATGTCTAAAGATGACATAGGTTCAACAAAGATGTGAACACAATTGGCAGCTTTAATCAAAAGACACAAAGAGCTGTGTTCAGCAATCCACCCAACAAACAGGGAATGAAACAAATGGCAGTGAACATTACAATTGATGACAATAAGGTCTTTTAAAATTGAAATTTCACCCTCAAGCCTCCTTGACTTAAATATCTAAATTCAGTCCTCCTCTCAAAGGATAACATACATCTGCAAAATGTCTACATTAAATACAATCTTATCTATCACTGGGCAACTGCTGTGACATAATTGGGAATTAGAAACTGCAGCCTATTGCTCAAGACACCTTTCTGTTGGTAAGCTAAAAGGTTTGCTATTTTCACTTCCCCCTGCCAAATTCATTCCCCTGTTGCATGAAACCATCTATTTTTTTTGGAAACATTTCAGCAATGGTCAGCTTATCTTTTTAGATAAATATTTGTGGAGATAACAGTTGGCCTGCCACACAACTGGCTCCTTGTCAAACCCCAATCCAGGCTTCAACTGAAATGCTCTGAGAGACGCAGGATAGCTAAAGTTTTAACTTTTTTTATTCCTTAAATGTATCTTTAGGACAACATTTTATCTTATCTAACATGTCATTATGAGTTGTTTTTGCTAATACTTAAGTTATTTTAGTTTTAAACATTCAGACAATAGTACCTTGAGGGCAAGTAGACCTGCGCAAAGCTGCAAGCATGGCTACAGAATGAAGTTGCTCACTGGAATTACAGAAAGCAAAGCAATGAATGACCAGTCTGCATATATAAGTGTGCAGGTGCAGCTTAATCAGGTAGCCAGATGGCAAAGAGGACAGTCTTTATCTTGAGTTGCTCTGATGAAATGCACATAATGTAGGAGTTATTAAGTGCCTGACAGTCACAAAGAACTCTATTTGAGGTGAAGAAACACCTGCAGGCTTAGCTCAGCTACCTAACATCAGAGATGCAGCTGTGCTACAGCCCCCAAAATAACAGCTAGCTGTCAACTCATATGCTCCCACTCTGAAGGAAATTTAGCTGGTTATGCGGTCAATTCTTCCAACAGTAGCAGAGTCACAATCTTACCAAAAGATTTCAGATAAAATCCCTATAGCTGGCTAATTTATATGCATTAAGCCTTATGTGGTTGATGTTATGTTTATTAGTAAATGTAATTGTTAAAAAAGGACTCTAAAGGGAATACTGCACCTGTCATTTCTGTTATTAAGCTGCTCAGCTACAAATGGTAAACCATAAAGCAAGCTATTCAATGAGGCAAAGCTGGTATATTCATACAAAACTACTCAAACAAGTTAACTGTTTTTTATTTTTTATTAACACTTTGTGACACAACACTGTTAGTGTTAACTTGTGATGAAAGTAATCTGATAACATGAAATTCACTACCACAACGGCATTGACCAAAGTTATCAGAAAAACATCTATAAGGGAGGGATTTGGTGGGTGGTATCTCCTGCTCCCGTCCTGCTCAACCATTCCTTCCATAATTTGACTTTTCAATTCTGATAAGTAGTTAAATGAAAAATTGCCTCCCTGGCAACACTTCTGTTGCCAGTTGTTTTACAGCACATTAGGTTGCCTTAAATATGAAATATGCTGTATAAATAAATGTGCCTTTTCATTGCCTCACACTCTAATGTTGTAAATTTGTTTTGTTTAGTTTGGGTTTTTTTTAATGAGAAATGAATAAGTAGCATGAGAGCAAGAAAAAAGTCATTCATCAGTCTCACCACTGAGTGTATGAAAACTGGAAGGTTTAGGGTAAATGTTTAAGTGATTGGAGATACATTATCTGTATCAAAACAGAGCACTAAGAAAAGGATATGATGAGGCTAAATAGAATATTATTGTACAGTATATGTGCAAGTTTTCATTTAAAATGTGTGAAAACAGTTTGCTGTTGGCCGTTGACAAGTTCCTGTTGTTGATAAGTTCCTCTTAGCCCCTCTGACAGGAACCACTCACCACTTTTTATAAACCCGATTATGCCATTCGTTGGCACGACAAAGCAAGCATGACTGATGCAAGGAGTCTAAACATATCAGGATTTCACAACTCCACCATATGTGAAGGTTTTTTTTATCATTTTTTCTTTTTTTTTCTATAAAAAAAAATCTGTTTATCATGAAGAAATAAATCACAATCCTGGACATTGAATGTTTAAGACACTTCCTGGGAAATCAAGCTGCTTTACAGTTACTTGTGAAACTCTCGTAGACATTTAACTCTCAGAGAGTTTTGAACAGAAGTTGTATGCTGAGTCTCTGAGGATCCTTTGATATTTTAAGACTCCTTTGGTTTCCTGGGAATTCATTTGTATGCTGAAGTCCCTAGTGCTTTTTTGTTTCAAATAGTTTTATCTTCTCAGGAGCCCATTGCTTCTACAATTTAGTATGGAACCTCAGATATTTCTAAACTCTAAAGACAAGCTAGGTTTTCTTTTTAATCTTGTCATTCATAGAAAAATGTGCAGTTGACAGTCCAGTATACCTGTAGACCCCTCTTGATAACGTGCACTGTTCCCAGACTTGCTTAAGTATCATGGGTCACAGGTTGCAGTTGCGTCAGCCCTATCCAGGAACAAACACCCTTTGTTTTCCACTGCATTTTTGTCCTTTCTAACTAGATTTTCCAGTTTAACTAAATTCTATGCCTACTAGAAAAACATGGATGATTATAGTCTTGATACATTTCTTGAAATAATCCATTTAATAATCCAATAACTTAATTATATAAAATAGAATTGAACCTGATATACAGGAAAGCAAGATCTTCATTAATTTATGTCGTTGTATGTATGTTGATGATTTCAGAGAAACTTTCACTGCAGCTTAATAGAAACAAACTACAAACCCCCAATTTCGGGTGGGCCGAGAAAATGTTTTCTTGGGCTACTAGAGATCCAAAACAGAAGTAGTTTCAAGGCAACAACCATCAAACCAATGGACTTTTTAAAACCCTTCACTTAGTTACTATGGCATTAATTCAGATACCTAGTCAGACCCTCGTCACCACCAGTCATGGTATTGCTCAATGACTGATTATTCATTGTTTGAAAATTCATTGAACAGCAAAGTTACAAATTACTGGACAAAGACAATGATGCATGTGATGAGTCAAGTCTGATTAAGACAGGTCACATTGTGAAAGTGAAGATGTTCTTTTTTTTATTATGCTTTCTTACTCTTACTCAGAAATATGTTTTCTAATTACAAATGGCCAGAAACAAATGTGAACATGAGTCATACAGACCTCTCTTAGAGAACAACATTGTAAATGGCCTTGCTTGTCAGAAAAAGAAAATCTTGATTCTAACTAATGACATTTTTAATGGTTATGTTCCACTTAATTGTAGCCCTACTGAAACCAAGAGGCGTAATTTAGAGGCGGTAATGTCATTAGTTACCCCTGTTTATTGTGTCAAATGTAAATTATGAAAAACATTAATAGCCTAATGGCAGAAAAAAGCACGAGACAGACATTCACTCTGTCATGCCAATTAAGTTGTACAATTTTGGAGGAAATTAATAGATAAATGAATTGTTTTTTGCATTAGGAAAGGTTTATAAGATGATAAGTTTGATAAGTCTGTGACTCTTGACATTTGAAAACATATAGTTAACCCTGAATGATGAGGAAACTGTAGCTAAGAGAAACAGTAAAGAGAAACTATTTTGTTGAGTAATTTGTTTTCATTGCATTTACTGGCAGTCACATTACAACTTTTTTGCTCACAATGGTACAGTGTCATTAAAGATAGATCCTAATATGTGACTGGAAAAACCTCAGCACGTAAATGTGACCTGGGAGGACCTTCAGCTCCAGAAGTACTGCAGCTGTGTTTGTGCGTAGCATGTAAACAGGGAGCCTCATTAAACCAGAGTAAAGAGCAGCGATCAGTGAAACAAATCCGCTGTCATATTAATCGGTTGTTGTGAAAGGGGGGCAGTGAGCAAAGTGTTGCTAACAGATGTCAATGGAAGAACTGTTTGCCAGCTACTATTGACTGCTGGGTAAATAGAAGATGCAATAATAAAGCTTTGAGCTCACAATATGACGCTGTTCATGTCATCTCAGACAGATATCATAGTTCAATCAATGGTAGAACTGTTTGTTGTTGCTATTTTTCTGCTTGCAGTAGAGACCAGAAATTGGAGTTCATTGACTTAACCTCTTTCACTACAGAAGCTTTATCCTAACGGGAATATGAATACATACACAACTTAAATTGTGAAAGACATGTTGAGCATTTGGGTTTTTGTTCCTAAAATTATACTAACAGATCTCATCCATGAGTTTCACTTCTTATACCGTCAGTTAATTTAACCCAATGCTTATTAAGCTAATTTATTTTTACAATGGATCCTGGTTTCTTGTAAATGTAGCCTTTGTAAAAGTACCTACATTCAGTTGGCAGTTTATTAAGTACACCTGTTGAAATGTTTCTCTTATTTTAGCTGTGTGATTAAGCTGTACAATTCTGTTGACTTCTGTCATATTATAGTGATGAGGGTTAACATGTCAATAAAAGTAGGTTAAACAACATTTTAAACTTTAAAATAGTACTTCGAGTAAGTAGAGATGCTACTTATAGCAGCATTTCTTTCTGAGCTACATAATCTGTTTACAAGAGACTTTTTATGACCCCATGTGACATTAGGTCATGCTGGTTAAAAAGGTTCATATTTACGTTTAAAGAATATGTAACAACTTGAGGTCATGAGAACAACTTCCTGTATATTGTAAGAAGGATGTAATCTAGATAACAGTCACATTATTTCAGTAGTAAAATCATTATCATTTTGTAACCTTTAACCAAGTAGTTTCAATTATTAAAACTAACCAAAGGAAATTTTGGCCAAACCCAGTAAGTGTTGTGTTTATATATAACCAAGGCATTCAGGAAAACAATGTCTATTCTTCTGCACGTGCTGTCAGGGAGTTTCCTGGTTATCTTTTCAGCTATTCAACTTGGCAGTGAGCCAAACTTTCTGTCAACAAAACCTGACCCAATAAAAGGGTCACGTGCTCTGTATTTATAGACAATGCAATGAAACTGTTAAACACCTAAAGTAGGAAGCAGAGGAAAATAATTTTAGGAAACAGAAATATGTCACATCACCTGCATGTGTGCATATTCCTTTCAGAGAGAAGGTCAAATACCAGACAATATGAGTGTCTTAATAAGAGTCAACCATAACAATCACTGCAACAGCTCTTCACACGGAAACATTTTTACAGGTCAATGTCAAACAGACCGGAGGTCATAAACTAAAAAAAAAATGAAAACACTCAGAAAATTTCCAGGAACAAGCAGGTTTGGTTGATGTCCCTTAGCTTCTGAAGAAACTTTGCTGGCAAAATGAAAATACTAATAATAATTTTCTTTAAAAAGTGAGAGATGGGATGTTTTTGTGGATGAACTTGCTTAAACGACTCCTGGGGAAACAGAGATTAACTAGATCTGCTTGTATCTAATCTGACATTTGCTAAAGCTGGAATGTCCTTTAGCCAGAAAGTTAGATATATTATTTCAAGTTCTTTTTTTGTAAAAAAAGTTTCAATTTACATTTACAGTTACTCGTATAATAATTCAGTGTGCATTATTTCTCCCTTTACTGAAATTTTATATCTTTGATGTTTGAGTGAGAGAAAAAAAAGGTTTAGAAAAATTTTAATCTATGTACTTTAATCTGAAGCACCAGATATTGGAATTTGTTTTTAATAGTTTGAGTCAATATTTAACATATTTTACTTTTACAATTCTGATGTCTTTTTAATCTACATTCAATTTCCAGGAGCAGCTGTTCACTGAAGACCAGATAAGATAGTTAAGGAGTGTTTATGAAGTAGCATTGCTCCTTCCCCCATACAAAGTTTACAGTAAGGAAGTAAGATAACAGTTACAGTACAAACACACAGAGATTAATTCAGATTAAGAATAAATTGTATCTGCTGCCTTGCATTTATTGAGAACATTGTGATGAGTCAATTTCTGTAAATGAATCCAATCTGTCTACATATCATTTCATTTAGACTGATGAAAATGATTTGTAGTGTTTATACATTGATAAACTGATACACATAAAAGACTATCGTGTTCTTTACAGTTTATATAATCCTTTATTTTAGGCAGTTGTCCAAGCTATTGAAGATAATCTGGTAAAAACCAGTATGATTTGAAATAAAATTGGGGAATAATTTAAATACAGAAACTATATATTTTTATATCATACCTAGCAGCAGACATGTTTATTCAAGGCACGTCACGCCTGGAAGAGATAAGGCGAAGAATGTTTGTTTAACCGGTGTTATAAAGTTTTATGTGCCCTCCACGTGACTGAGGACTAAAACATTGGGTATTCTTGGACTATAAAAGCAGGGCTGAAGAAAGGGCTATTTAAGAAGGACTGAATTAAAAGACTTAACGGGTAACAGAGGGTGAGTGCTTCGAAGGGTAAAATGTTTTATCGTTGTGCACTGAGGGGCCAATGAAGACATGCTTTTTAAATTTTTTTTGTAAATGTAGGAGACTAAAGTTTGCTGGATGGCAGGTTTTCTAGCTGAGAATAAATAATCTTGGTAAAATAATTAACAGTTTTTTGCATTATTGAAGAAGAAACTCAAACAGTTGATTCATAGAGAACCTTTGAACTGGGAAATTATTTGCTGTAACTAATAAGATATATTGCGAGATACAAATTAAAGTTAGTGTCTATGTTGTCCCATCAATCTCTCTGAGTACTATTTTAGTAGGAACATTTTTAAAAGGTGTCTGAGGAAAAAGGTTTAAAGACAAGTTAAGTTGTTTATTTTTTGTGGAGTAACAGTAATGGAGCAACAAAATGGAAAAAGAAAACAGACTGAAAAGAGACAAGAAAAGGAAAATTATACTATTGTTAAATAAAAATCTAACTATTTACATATGGCTATCAGCCACAACATTAAACCCCCTTAAGGCTGTTCTAAAGTGTCTATTTTTAGTTAGATCTTTTGGGTCTGTGGGTTTTAGGGTCAGGACGTTGGTTTCTCCCAGCATATCATTAGGTTTAGCCTATGTTTCTCACTTTACCTGTTTGTGCTTCTAATGTTATGGCTGATGGCTGCCCAGGGATGTAGCTACTGGAGAACAAGAAACAACAGACACACACACACATAAGAAGTCAGTGTATGCATTTCAGTAAAGATGTAGGGTACAATATAAATTACTAGAATATTTCTGAAAAAATTCAGACAAAGTAAACCCACTGTCAAAAGTTAATGTGATCTTTCTACTGCAATGCAAAGATAATGAATTAATATGATTTCTCCTGATCCTTTTCTTTTCCAGATCCATCACAATGATTTGGAATTTAATTCATTTCAGTCTTCTCTGTGTGTGTGCTCTTTCATTCCCAACTCCATCTCCATTCCCTACTGCTATCACTGAGGAAGGACCCTGTCGAATCTACGACTCAGGCCGGTCTGCAGACTGTCGTGGAAGGCAGCTTGACAGTGTCCCGCAAAAACAGTTTCCACCCACGCTTGTAAACATAGATCTCTCCCACAACAGACTTAATGCTGTATATGCTGCTGACTTCAAACACCTCCCTCAGCTTCGCACCCTTTCTTTGAACTTCAACAACATTTCACACATCGACAATGTCGCTTTTGAAAGGAACAAACTGCTGGAGCATCTTGACATCTTTAATAACTCCCTGGAGGAAATTCCTGCAACAGCCCTGGCATCCCTCTTGAATCTAAAAAGGCTCTACATGTCCAATAACCTTTATAAACATGCAACTTTGGCTGGTAGCTTCTCCAAATTTGTCAAACTTCAGGTTCTGTCCATGGGTGGCCCTCTGGTGATGGGCCTAAAAAAAGATGATTTTCAGCCCTTGAAGAACATCAAGTTACAAGGTTTTGCTATAAAATGTTCTTCTAATCTAAGTTACTATGAGCCTGGAAGTTTAGAAGTCATCCAGACAGTGCAGATGGGCTTTGACATGGCCATAGATCAACGACCAAATGCTCTCCATCACATGCTACGAGACCTGGCTAACAAGACATTCAGAGTCATTCAGTTTCGCAACCTGTTTGAATTCATGTACTACATGGGAGAAGTGGACATTTTTCAGGGTTTGAAAGCCATTACAGCTGATGAGCTCATCTTTCACAGAGGCAAATTCAATGAGAATCTCCTGAGGATGGCTTTAATGAACCTACAAGCGACCCCGATCAAAAAGCTGACACTTCAGTACATTGACTTTGCCCGTTCACCAACATTTACTGATAGTGGAGCAGGTTCCAGCATCACCAATTTGGCACTGGACCAGTTGAATCTTTGGTAGGTATTTTGAAGCAACATTTGCCCATGTGAGTAAATTTGTTGACAAAATTGGAAACGTATATCTCTCTTCAGCAAAGTAGAAGTGAAAAGTTTTAATCGTGTACATATGTATATTAAGCTTACAAACATTGGAGCTTTAATTAATTATTTTATTCTTAAGAATTAAATAATCCAACAAACATAAGTAGTTTTGCCAGTTTTGGTCAACAATAAATGAGAGCCTGGAACCCATAAATGGAGCATTTGCAAATGAAAAAGCTGCTGCCACAAATCTTCAGTTTAACAAAAATATGATGACAAAATAAACCAGAATATAGGAAATGTTGGTAATGTTCATTAAATTCTTGACATACAAAACACTAAAACACATTCATTTCTTATAGGTATATCAGCAATCCTGATGTGCTACGATTCGACTGGCGCTTCACCTGGTTCAAGAAAATTAAGCACATCTCTATTCAGTATGTGTATTTCAACTCAGTTCCATGTGATTCCTGGCTTGAGATGGAAGGTGTGGAGATTCTGGATGTTTCCAAAAACCGACTGAAAGATGACATGCTCTTCAACCAGAGGTGCGACTACAGAGGCACCATTCCAAATATGCACACCTTTAACCTGAGCACCAATGAACTGATTAGTTTGAAAGACTTGTCTTCTCTAACAAGGGAGTTCAGGCAGCTGCAGGTGTTGGATATCAGCAACAACAATCTGGGATCTCCGGAAAGCAGCCGAGGCTGTGTTTGGAAGCAGAATATCACTCGTCTCATTGCTCACCACAATCAGTTTTCAAGTGAAGCCCTCAGTTGTTTGCCCACCACAGTGGAGGAGTTAGATCTATCCTACTGCAACCTGGACCAGCTTGACATGACATACTTTCAGAAAGTCACCACCCTAAAAACCCTCCTTCTGAGTGGTAATAAAATCAAGTTCATCCCATCTAAGTGGGGGAGTCCATCATTGCAATTTCTAGCACTGGATGGGAATTCCTTTGGCCTGATTAGCAAGAAATCCTTCCAGGATATGCCTCACTTGTCTCGTCTTCAAGCAGGAAACAATCCGTACCACTGCACTTGTGACCTTCATGCTTTTGTCCAGGACACAATATCAAACGGAAAGGTTAACCTCACAGACTGGCCTTTAAACTATAGGTGTTATCATCCAGAACCTTTCCTTAACACGTTCATCTCAAAATATTTTCCTAGTCAAGTCGCGTGTGACATCAGACTAGTTATCATTATCTCTGTAGCGACTACTACCGCAGTGATCTTGATACTTGTGCTGATTTGCTATATTTTTGACCTCCCATGGTACACTAAAGCCACATATCAGATCATCAGGGCCAAGTACAGAGCTCACAAGGAAAAAGCAGCAGGGGAGTTGGAGACTTTTACGTACCATGCCTTCATATCCTACAGTCACTCAGATGCTGACTGGGTGAGGGACGAGCTCTTACCCTGTTTGGAGAATAACAGGAACCCGTATCGTCTGTGTATTCACGAGAGGGACTTCATGCCAGGAAAATGGATCATCGACAACATCATCGACAACATTGAAAGCAGTCGTAAGGTAACCAGAAATGAGTCTTCCAAAAACCTTACTTGTACTTGCCACCATATAATCAGTTCCAGTAAATAATCAATTTAGTAATCATTATCTTCATAAAGTGAGATTCGCGGGAAAACACAGTGAAATCAGCTGTGGGCAGATAACTTTTCTAGAACTATGTTTATCCGTCTGCCGGTCGTCAAAATAGCCTGCTAGATCTACTTGATTGCTCCTGTTTAAGGATTTTTGTTTATCAAAAGGTTATACCACCCCATAAGATGTATTCAGCAAGTAATTCATTTTATTAGATAAGCATTGGGATTAAAGCAGGATGAAACTGTTATAAAGATAAATATGACTAATGCATGCATGCATGTCTGTGGCTCATTAAAGATAGTATAACAGGAAAGCAGCCTGAAGAAAGAGCCACTTGCTTTACAGTGTTCACACAAACACACACACACACACACAATAAATTAGATAATAAGGAAAATAAACAGAAACATAGGAGGTGAATGCTACAGCTACAGCAATTCAGAGGCATGACACATGAAGCGGTCAGCTACATTTTTGGCTGCCATTCGGACATTGTTCAAAATCTGTTGGTGTAGAATCAAACATTCCCTAATATCTAAAGCAGGCTTAGAAATAGATATTCGCTCATAGTGGTAGAAACAAAACCTAACTGCATGCTATGTAGAACAGTATTACTGTGCAACACAACTGCAAGATCTAATTTTCTTTTGTTTAACATCGTTTTCCCCAGGTGATTTTTGTCCTCTCCCGGCATTTTGTTAACAGCGAGTGGTGCAACTATGAGCTGTACTTTGCTCAGCAGAGAGCAATGGGAAAGACCTTCAGTGACGTCATCCTTGTGGTGAAGGAACCCATTGACCCCAGCTCCTTGCCCAGCAAATACTGCAAGCTTAAAAAGATGCTGAGTACCAAGACATACCTGGAGTGGCCCCAACAGGCTAATCAACAGCCATTTTTCTGGGCGCAGCTCAGGAGTGTCCTGGGAAAACCCACTATGACCCGTGAGGGCACGCACAGTGTGAAGAGAAGAAACTCGTCTGTGGGAGGAATTTCTGTGATTGGACCCCTTGTGGAGGAAATGATCCCAGAGGTAGCCGTACCTGAAGCGGACAACAGAATAAAACCTAAAAAAGAGGTTGTTAAGAGAAATGACACTGAGCAGTCAAATCAGAGGCAAATATTTATGGTGGCAGAATGACCAAAACATTGAACAAATGACTGCAACCTTGCACTATGTCTCAGAAATTACATGTCCTCATGTAACCTTCTTTTGTGTAGGTGATGCCAGCTTAGGAGCAAAAGCCAACATCTCTTTAGATGACAGACAAAAACACAATGCCTCCCCACCCATGGCATTCTGTCATGTTATCCTGTATGCCCTCAGCTGCACTTTCCGTCTGGTCGCTTCAGGCCTGGTGCCCTGCTGACAGGCACTGAAAGGATGGCTCAAATGAGATCTCCCATGTCGCACTCTGTGTAACAAGCGAAGTCCCAGGAAGCTGTGGTGACAGGTGAAAGCACCCTGCTCTGTTACATTCTTGGCCCTAAGAGGGATGAGATCATAAATGTTCTAACTCTGATGTTCAGGGTACTTGTTGAAGGCCCCACAGATCAAATAAACCACAAACCTGAAAGCAAGTGATGATGTAAAAGCTGGTCATTTTCAAGCACTTTGCATTTAACCAGATTAGGCCCTATCTTCATGATGTATAAAGTGAGTCCTACATGGAGTTATACTGTAAATTTGATGCAGACATGACACAAATGTCGTAAATGTTGCAAAATATCTCTGTTAACTTGATATAATTGTGTTGTTTGTTGACATTTTTTTAAACCTCTGCTTTCAACTGGTCTTCAATATACTTACTCATTTTCAGACTTTTAAAATAACCCTTCAATAACACATATCAAGAAATGAATGGTAATTTTGTGAAAGGATCACACCAGCTGCAATGACACAGAATTATTGTGAATTTTTGAAGATAGTTTAAGAAAATACACTTTATATGACCACTAGAGGACAGAAAAACTCCAAAACACTGAAAGACTTCCAGTCCATGGCATTGCAAAAGGGCTAATACTGTACTTATGTTTGCAAACAGCCGTTTACCTTTTTTTATCTTCTAATATGTAATATAAAATATAATGTGAAACCTCTAAAAAATAAAGTATTGTTTTTGCATATGCAGAAAACAAATAATGATTATATTCAGCAACAGTGTGAGTATTCAAGACAGTTTGAAGTTTATTTTTCTAATCTAATTTCCACTGTTGTTGTGAAAAGCTTTTTGAACTGTTGTACTAAAATCTACTTTTTATGTTGATGATTGCACTATGTGTTTTTTTACTTCACCATTCATTGCTTTTAAGAATTTTATTGTTTTTTTTAGATCAATTTAGTTAACAGTTTGGGTTTGGGTTTGAACTGAGCTAAGGCTTTAGTCTTGCCATAGTTTAGCAAATGCATGTTATTTGTTTCGGCAATTTTAAAGTTTTTTTTTTTTTAAATGATTATCTTTTTTCTTTTTGACTTCTAATGCTAAGAGGAGATTATATCTTTACATGTGCATTTATTACCAGTTTTAAGTTTTGTAACATAAAGAAGATTATTGTCAATCCGCTTGACATTCATTTCCTAAAACAGTCAGGAGTCGGGTAAATTATTATACATTTGCATCAGAGATAGATCCATGTCAATGCATATAAGTCTCAGTGTTACAAACAAATTTTCTGGCGAATGATATGGTGGCAGGGAACATGAAATGAAAACCTGAATGTATTTTCGCATATAAAATAAAGTGTGGACATGTTTACTTTGTGATGGGAACTTCTAATATACTTTTACATATTGAAAGTGAATTATTTGTCTTATTCAATGACTTGTAAAATGCTGGACATTGATAATCATTCCTGTGAAGTGTTGTTGCAATATTTTATTATCAATAAATATTTCTTGATCATGATTGGTAAAAAAAAAAAAGAAAAGAAAAAAAGGTGACCACTGTCATTTCTTGATCTAGAAATACACTGATTGGTAATCAAGGATGGATGCATCACATCCCCACGCTAAAAGACATAAGAAGTGTTTTTTGCCATTTATAGAACTAGTCAGTCTCGCTATATTATATGAAGGAAAGTCTTTTTTCTTTCAGTTTTATTTTTCTTTAAATCAAATGGATTTGTCTCTGGCATACTTTAGACTTTTGTCAACAAATGTGCTAAATACTGAATTTATAAACATTACTTTACAGTTTAGATGGTTCCCAAAGAGACAATTTTTAACTAACTTTGCTCTGATACCAGGGAAATTAGGCCACTTGAACAAACTACAAAGATTGCATATATTATACAGCACATGGAAAAGTGAGCTGTGTACTCAAGAGAGCATATTTGCATATGGAAAGCTGTAGAGCATGAGCACTAACCAATTATCTCTGCGATGACATGTTGGCCATACTGTTGCTGACGATATCAAAAGTACTTTGTGCAGTTACTTTGTTTAATATTTGAACAAGTAGCAAGTAAATATCCATAAACCTTTATAGGGTACAGGGCACATGGATAGTGATGCAAATGATATCCAAGAACTTCAAATGACTGAACTGCACCTAATATGTTCTGCAGTTCAGCCTGCACTCTGAACTCCCACTTAATGATGCTCTTATTTGCAAATTGTTACAGAAAAGCACTTATCACACTTAACAAGGATAATGAATGGACTAATAAAACGAAAGCAGACAGTGCTCAGGAAAAGCTTTAAAGCTTAGAAGGAAAATGATAAGCCTTTATTTTTTCAAACTGATGGCTTATATTTTAATTGGCATTTTTAACCTGTTTTCAGTCTTTACTGTTTCAGGTTAAAAAAAAGAATCCTTATACTCTGCAGCTTTTAAGCAAACATACATGCCTGCACTTTAATGATTATCAAAAGCCCCTGAATATTAAACTGACCTTATGTTTCAGACTTCTGTCTGAATTATTGAGTTAACTATTTGATTTATCAAAAACTAATTTTAGTCTTTTACCTTGCATTGTTCTTATCTTGTATATTGATTGATTAAAAAAAATGTTAAAAGTTTTCAGTAGCATTACACACCATTTCATGGAGATATTCAAGTGAATATTGATCACATGCATGACACTGTAAGAGTTCAGCAGCTCCTTAAGCAACAGTCTGTTCCAACCACAGTATAGGATTGAATGATTTTCCAGATCATTCATCCCCATACCAGTCAGACTTTTCAACAACAGGTCAGCGTAACCTATAAATCACTCACAGTCATAAGAAACATAAAGTACACCCAGTTTCATTTCCATGGTTTAATATAGTAGGACCTTATAGAAAATGTGGAAAAAATACTTATCTTAGTAGATCCTTAAAGTAAATATAAGTATGCTTTACCTATAAGTAAATAAAATTATCTTCCGTCATCAGTATTTTATTTTTTTTTAATTCAGCCCCTGTGTTATCCACGTACTGGTATTTTGTGTCTATGCATGTCATTTCATAACAATATTCTCTCAGTAATACCCAAACATCATGTTTGCATATGCTGTGTCATCACACATCACAGATGGAATATCTAGATGTAACCATGATGCTCTCACTGGCCACTTCATTAGGTTCACCTTTCATTGTACCAGGTTGGACCCCATGTTGCCTTCAGAACTACTTTAATTCTTTGTGGCATTTATTCAACAAGGTGTTGGAAACATTCCTCTGAGATTTTTGGTCCATATTGACGTGATAGCGTCACACAGTTGCTGCAGATTTGTTGGCTGCACATCCGTGCTGAGAATCTCTTGTTCCACCGCATCCCAAATGTGCCCTATTGGATTGAGATCTGACTGTGGAGGCCAATGGAGTACAGTGAAACCAGTTGGAGATTATTTGAGCTTTGTGACATGGTGCATTATACTGCTGGAAGTAGCCATCAGAAGATGTGTACAGTATGGTTACAAAAGGGATTGGCATGGCCTGCAACAAATACTTAGGTAGCATGTGGTGTTGAAATGATGCTCAGTTGGTACTAAGATGCCCAAACTGGCCAAAAATATCCCCCACACCATTACACCACCAGCCTGAACCATTGATACAAGGCAGGATGGATCCATGCTTCCATGCTGTTAAGGCCAAATTCTGACCCTACCATCTGAAGGTTGCAGCTGAAATTGAAACTCATTAGACCAGGCAATGTTTCCCCAATCTTCTGTTATCTAATTTTGATGAGCTTGTGGAAATTGTAGCCTCAGTCTCCTGTTAACAGGAGTGGTACCCAGTGTGGTCTTCCGTAGACCATCTTTTTCTAGGTTAAACATGTTGTGCATTCAGATGGTATCTTTGGTTATAGTGAGTGTTTATTTCAGTCCTTGTTGCCCTTCTATCATCGCCAACCACACCATAAACTTTACAGAGGGTTGCGCTGAAAAAAAAGTAGATCAGCAGCTTCTGAAATATCCCAGACCAGCCTGTCCAGCACCCATCACCATACCATGTCATTTAAATTCCCTTTCTTCCCCATTCTGATGCTCAGTTTGAACTTTAGCAAGTCAATGTCTACATGCCATAATGCACTGAGTTGCTCCCATGTGATTAGATGATTGGCTGTTTGTATTAACAAGCAATTGAACAGGTCGACCTAATAAAGTAGCTGGTTAGTCTGCTTCTATTATTTATTTTTTTTGCAATGTATGTGTATTTTAAATGTATTTCTAATGTTATTGCGGTTATTCTTTTGTTGTTCATGTGGATCACTGTGACGATTTCCCTCTAACTCTTGTTGCAACATGTACATTCTGCAGATGGGATACAGTTGCATCTCATCTTGCATCTGTGCAGGATAAAAATATCTCACTGCTACTTTGACTGACAGCCTAGCTTTGTCAATCCAAACCAGTACTGCAATATGCCTTTATTCGGTGATGAAACGCACGAATGTGAGTGGTAAAGTTATTGCCGTACATGGCTCACCTGTGCACCAGGTCATGCTGTTGCTGCTGCTGCCCAAAGGGAGGAGCCTATCTGATTGGTTTGTTTGCGCACAGGTGGCAGCAGCCCATATAACCGATGAAATCGAAGCTGAGCTGAATCCACTTCCACCAGCACTTGCTAGCATCACTGACCAGGTGAGGTTTTTTTTTGGGGGGGGGTTTCTTTGTTAGCTTCATATGCCCCGGCGTCTGGAGTCTGTAACATTTCCAAATACTGCTCGTGCGTGTAGTTAATTAATACCAGACTTGGATTTGACATCCAAATGATTTTAATTAGCACTCTGAACGCGCCGTGTAATTAATCAATGATTAAAAGCAATCGTCTAGAATAATTAGGGGAATCTGAAATGGTTAATGTTACATTTTGTGTTCTGACTGGTGATATTAACGCATCCCCTTCCATCCAGGTGTCTGTGCATTATTGCTGCACCCATCGCTCTAGGCTAAAGAATCATCATGCGGTCTAAATGGTTTAAATATGAGCCATCTCTCTGGAGTTAATCCTGCCTAAAGGCATCGGGTCGTTCATGTCATCCAAACCGCAATTTGTTTTTTTTATGTAAAAGTTGCCCACCGGGGGGCTGGTCTGGCCTTGCCTTTGTCCTCTACTGGTCATGCAGGTGGGAGGTGAAATGACTCTGTTCCCCTGTGTCTGCTTCTCGGGTATCAGAGTGAAGGGCAGGTGTAAGGTTAGACATTTAAACCGCATGACTTTGGTTATCATTCCTGACCCTTGTCTATGTGGAGTCTAGATGCACGGTAAAAACGCTAATCATCACATTTTTGTGTTGATTGGAGATTTACTCTCTTGTTTCCAATATTTATGCTCAATAAGCCTTCTATAGCTTATGGCTACAGCTAAATACTGAGCTGATTGCACTAAAACAAGCAACTGTTTTTGTGTGGCGATACACAAGTTATTTTTTTCACTGGAGCCTGGATTATGTCCTTCTGTAATATTGGCTTTTGACGTGTTTGCTCTGAAACTGTTCAAAGATCAATTCCATAACTCATCTGATGCTTGGCCTTGTGTATTGTTACCATGTTTCATGAATGCTTTCAACAACTGACATCCTGCTGGAACGGTAATAAACTGGAGTTGCAAAAGAGAAACTTTAAAGGGTTGCTGTTATGCATTTTTTTTTTTTAATTGAAATAAATCCCAAATGACATGATTTATGAAATCAATTTTATTTAAACATAGGCTATTGTGTGACATCTTTCAGTGGAATGGGGTTTTTATTTGTCATGTCTTAAAAGCATTATCAATCTACCAAATTAAGAGTGGAAAGTGAGCATCAATGTTGTGCATCTTTCCATACCAGTTCAGTCAACTCTTATCATTACTGCCACTGATAGATTATTTTTATTTATTTTTTTTAACTTTGTTCAATAGATATTCTTAGCAAAAATTACATATTTGGCCACAAATATTATATCATACTAATAATTTTCCTCTGCACCAGAGCTGTTGCTCTGAAGCTTATTGTGCAAATTTTTTATTTTT
>JBBBVU010000006.1:5627925-5644543 GCA_037177055.1 Atherinosoma microstoma
TTCAAAACAAAAAACGACACACCACATACAGGTTTGTGACGGGGGTTTAGACGGGTGGTCTTTCGGGTTTTCGGGCAAAGAAGTGGGTGCCCTTTTTTTTTTTTTTTTTTTTTTTTTTTTTAATTACAGGACTGCAAAATGAGTGCCAATCTGAAAGGTGTTATGGAGGACCTCATCGTGGTGTTCTACCGATACTCTGGGAAAGAGGGAGACAAGTACAAGCTTAACAAAAAGGAACTGAAGAATATGTTTCAGGCGGAACTCTCTACTTCCCTTGAAGTAAGTGAATAACCATGAGAATCCCCCCTCTCCCCTGCCCCTTTACAAAGTTGCATTAAGAATCCTTAAGTTACCCATGTAACGCAGTATTAGTACGGCAGTGTGGGGAAAACTGAGGGAAAAGGGTGTTTTTGTCTGGCCACTAGAAGTAATAAACAGGGTTCTGGTGCATTACATGCTTCAGTGTTCTAACTACATGAAGGTGAAAGGTGCATAGTCTAAATCAACAGTTATTTTACTTTGCACAGCATCAGGCAGCTTGACTTTACATGAGTTTTAGTTGAATGACAGTCAGTTTTTGATACTGTAGGCTTTCCTTGACGTCTAATAGGTTTCTCGATAGACTGATGTCAAAGATCATTCCCATACTAAACTGCCACTAAAGATAGCTGAATATTAAAGCTAGAAGTGAACAGTAGTCAAATTTTAATTGTGTGAAGTTTATTATACACTTTTTTTTATTTTTTTATTTTTAAGAACCAGGCTGGCTTTGCTTGGATGACAAGTTAATGTTTAAAGATGATTTGAATTATCAAGTTGTCTGCTTTTTATTGCCTCCTTTCTCCCTCTTGGTTTTGTAGACTGTTGGCTTTTATTTCTCACGCTACAGCAGCAATGGGATTGTGTTGCCATGGTGACTTTTAGCATTGTAGCTTGATTTTAATTTTTATACCTTTTTTTTTTTTTTTTTTTCCCTGATAAATGCCAAGGAGGGTTAGCACTGAACACCCACTTGTTTTTGTTTTTCTTTGTAAAATAAATTCCTCCTTTCTTTGCAATTCTTGTCTTTTCAGGAGTCCAATGACACTGAGATGGTTGAGAAGATTATGAAAGGCCTGGATGAAAACAAGGATGGGGAAGTGGACTTCCAGGAGTTTGTTGTTTTGGTCGCTGCACTGGCAATTGCCTGCAATGAATTCTTTGTGGATATGGCTAAGAACCCCAAGAAAGAGTAAGAATCCAGGAAAGATGTCTCTCATATCCAGTGATTTTTAAAACTGATCTTGATCTAAACAGCTATGCTAGGGATGTAAGGATTTGCGTTATGTACAACTGTAACTCAATGTTTTTATTCATCCTTCAGAGGTCTTCAATCTTAATAATAAAGATAAATAAAAAAATAAATCTGTATAAACTGTTTCAATTACTGCTGTTTTGGGGAAGGATGCTGAACTGCTTCATAACAATTTCCAACTACTCCTTGAAGACTGTCCCTTCAGACCAGCATTTTAACTGATCCTGAGAAGGCAAATCTTTTCTGGCATCCATTAGCGCCCTCCAGTGTTTGATGGAGGTAAAATACAGCCTTTCTCTTCCGCTGATGCGCCCCCCCCCCTTTGCCAAAATGGTATATGCTGTTCTTTCTTCCTAATCCAACAGTAGGCTTTAGTGAAAGGCAGTGGCTGGCACATTATCTCAGTCCTAAAGGATCTTGGATGGTTTTCATCTCATTCCCAAAAAGAGAAATCAGGAGAAGACATACTTGCAGTTTCAATGGTCTGTCCACAGGGTTTGAGCCTTTGCCTTATCACTTGTAGAGCAAAGAGTTTAAGGTTAAATACAGCTTTCAGTGGGACTGTGCTCAATGCAGTCTGAAAACTCTGAGCCCATACAAAATTAGAAAGCTTCATTTTACTAATGAAGACTTTTTTTTTTTTTTTTTTTTTTGTCTATCCTCCTTTGCTACACCTCACTTCATGTCTCTTGGTGTCATAAAAATGACTGTAAATCATATATCCCTCTGATGCATAGTGATGGGCACCCAGTTAAAGGAGTTTCTCTACTATATGCCTGGGTGTGGATAGTATATAAATCAAATTATTTACGTTGTCAAGTTTCTCTCAGTAATAAGACGAAGACTGTAGTTTATTTCTGTACCGCTTAATCCAATTCAGGGTCACGGGGGGCTGGAGCCTATCCCAGCAAGAGGCAGGGCACACCCTGCAGGTTGTCAGTCTAGTCAACCACTCCCAGGGAGACTTTAGAGCAGGGGTCTCAAACTCCAGTCCTTGAGGGTCGCAATCTGGCAGGTTTTCATTGTTACCCTGGTCCGACACACCCGTTTGAAATTAATGGGCCATTAAGTAGGCAGGAAGCTGTTTGATTAGTTCAGGTGTGTTGAACCAGGAAACAAAAGCCTGCTGAATTGAGTTTGAGACCCCTGCTTTAGAGTGACTAATTAACCTAACACGCATGTCTTTGGACTGTGGGAGGAAGCCAGAGAACCCACCCATACATGGGGAGGCGAAAGTTTGAACCCCTTTTCAGTCAAGGCTCGTGCCTGCGGGGGTCTGATCTGCATGTGTGTGTCTGCAGGGGGGAGTGTGGTTGGAGTTATAATGTTGCTACTGTTTTCCAGAAGGAAGCAGCACATTGTACTATATATCTTGAATCTCATCAGCCAGAAATAAAGGCTTTTCTGATATACACTGATTAATGTGAATCTATGGAAATGGTTTATTTATCCCTGAGGGAAATTATATTTATGCAACATATAATCTTGTCTTTTGTGTTTCTGGGTTGGGTATGTGTATGTCCCCTCTGTATTGCCGTAGGGTAGGCAGATGTTGCCTTCCTGGTTGGGATCTGTAGTTCCGATGACAAAAAAAGACCGCATTTTGGAAAAGATGTCTTATCCCCGTTTGTTATTTTATTATCCAGTACTCAGTTGAACCCCCCCCAAGAAGCTCGGTTACATTTATATGGTCCCACCAGGTGGGAGGAAATTAAACTGAAAAGGCAGCAACTCAGGATTTATTTGTCCTGAAGCAGCTACTTTGATGTGCCCAACCTTGTACCTCATGTAATCCAGTTTTTTACATTCTTGGCACAGTTTTATGATGTAAAGTTTCCCCTAATTCAGTTAAATTTCCAACTCAGTGGAGTCAACATGCCAGGATCAACGAGACCAAAAGTGTCAGAATCCTTTTGCTTTTTCCATGATAACATCAGAAATTAGTGAATATTTTTGTAACGGGGGTCAGTTGGTTCATACTTTTAACAAACTGAATAATGATATAAAGGTCTTAAAAGGATTAAAGAACAATCACCTCTTCAGGCCTGTTACATCTGAAAAATAATGGGTACATTCATTTGAAATGTTTTAGGTGTTTCCATGTATATTTTATGGTGCAAAAGAACTTATTGAATTATATTTCATTCATAACCAACATGATCATATCCTGCTAAGTTTATAAGAAAGTCTATATGAAGTTCATATTTATGTGACGTCTATAAGAAAAACAAATTTTCCATGTGATGTGGTATATGTGTTTTCTTTTTTAAAACTACAAATTCTCATTGTTAAAAGTAAAAAAAAAACAAAACAATTTCTATTCTTTCTTTTTGGCCAGATATGGTTACCCAGGGAAGGGCCAGATGTACATTAGATTTGAAAAATGGTCTATTTATTTTTCACAACTGTGCGAGGGTACAATTTATGCAAATGCATATATTGACATTTTGGAAAGACATATGCTCCCCTCGTCAATCAGTCATACTCTATTTGTATTGCACTTTTTATTCATAACCAAATTTAGCACAAAGTGCTTAAAGAAATTCAAATGCCAACAAAAGGAAAAAAACAGGTGTCTAAAACAACAAATCTCACCCTGTTCCTCCTCATTCTACCCCGATATTAACATATTAGCAGAAAACATTTTGCCAATGACTTTTCCTGGAAGGTCTGAGGTTATTTCAGCTGGGCAAAACCAGACTAAATTTTGCCCAACAGTGGTTGTATAGATGCCGTTTGTGTGTGTGTGTGTGTGTGTGTGTGTGGACTCGATTGGTACATTGATTGATTGGTGTATGTATATCCTTGAGTGAAGAGGAAAATAGGACAAGCCTTTCCAAGTGTAAAGCAGCTCTAGACACTAAAAATGGTTTCTTTTACATGTCTCAAACAATTAAAACAGATTTAAGTTTAAGCCTTTGGAAAGCTTTTATACTGAAGGTTAAAGTCATCAGAAATCTTACCAGATTGTTGTGTCTTTTTGTGCTTATGTGTCTGAAGGAAAAAGTTTTGACCTGGAAGTTTAAAGTTGATTTTGGGAAATAGAGGCTCGTTTTAGGAAAGGTTTGTTGGTAATTGAGGATATTATTACATCAGAAGAAAGAATTACTAGAAATATAGATTGATGTTCCCTCTTGACCAGATAGCAAGAATAAAGTATCCTCAAGTTTTTTTTTATTTTCGATACGATAAATATGGTAAATCACTTGAAATTCTATTGTAGTCTCTTACGATCATAAGGTTATATAGCACAGAATACAATCAGGAACCAGCAGGTGGAGACAGAGACTTCATGAAGACGTGCTGAACAAGAGTAAAAAGTCCTCACTCTGTTTTGTTTATTCTTGTTTTGTGTCATTTTGTCACACTACACATAATGATTCATTTAAAGATGTATATAACTAGCCAAATTTGGATTCTTCTTCTTCTTTTTCTTAAAATGATCAAACCTATCTTGAAACTGTGATTTTGCATCTTATTATTTATTGTGTAAGATACAGTTGCATCATCAATGCTGTTGCTTCAGATATGGCTTTATGTCTTTCAGATTAACTAAAATTCACATATATTCACTAGTATAAAGG
Source organism: Atherinosoma microstoma (assembly GCA_037177055.1). NCBI lineage: Eukaryota > Metazoa > Chordata > Actinopteri > Atheriniformes > Atherinidae > Atherinosoma > Atherinosoma microstoma. Next base: position 5,632,804 of record JBBBVU010000006.1, read on the forward strand.
CAAAAATTAATGTATTCAAAATTTGAAATGTTATAACATATCAACACAAAATAAACAGGTTTCTGTCTTGCTGTGGTCTTCATGAATGACATTTGGTGTTAGTTATACAGGAGATAATGAGTCAAGCTTAATAACAGTGCAACACAATCTAGATTGAATTTAAAATGTATTCTTGTTGTGACCAATTTACAAGAGAAGTCTTCTCGAGTATTTTTACAAAGAACACAAACAGATCCAATTTATAAATCACTTCTTTATTCTTTTTTCAGAATACGACTCATGGAGATTCACCCTTGACTGGTGAAATGGTGAGATGGCCAGACAAAAACACAAGACTTGGAATACGTACAAAAAAAAAAAATTCAATTTCAACAATAATAGCCTATACATGCATGATGAGTAAAGAGAACAGAATGAAGAGAGGTGCTTGGTGCACTATGGGTGGTCCCCCAGCAGTCTAGGCCTATAACAGCATAACAGAATGATTTGAGCAAGCCAGCCCTTACTATAGGCTTTATTAAAAAGTAAATTTTTGAATCTAATCTTAATTGGATAAAGGTTGTTTGTGTCCTGCAGTGAAGCTGAGAGCTGGTTTTACCAGAAAGGAACCTGATAACTTAATGTTCGGCCTTACATGCTCATTTTGGAAACTCCAAGGTATCTGAGAGTAAAGTGCTCTATGTTGGAAAAGTAGCCAATTAGGAAATCTGAGGGAGCTTAGCTATAAAGACTTACAGACATAAGTTAGGAGAAAAATTTTATATTTTATTCCATATTTAACATAGAGGCTATGCCAAAAACCAAAATTGGAGAAATATGTCTTGCTAGCTCTCATCATAGCTCTTGCTAGAGCATTTTGGATGAGCTGAAAGGTTCCTTGGTAATTGTGGGATGGCCTGATGATAAAGAAAGCTAGAGATGACAAACATACGCTACTTAACTCCAAGATTTATCAATTACAAAACAAACCAAAAAGAAAAAAAGGAAAAAAAAGAGTCAATATTTTCTCTCACTTTTCAGTCATTTTACTGTTTTTTTATATTACTATTGTGAATTATATAAACCTGATAGCGTTATTTGTACATATGTTGTTATTTTCATTTGTAATCAAGCTTAAATTTACTCCACTTTCTGTTAATGTTTGCCCCCCTCTTCCCTTTCTCTTCATGGTTACAGAATCCGTATTTATGTGTACAGCTGTCTATACAAACTATAATGAATTACGTTTTGAAGTTGACTTCCTGTTTGTTTCACATGACGTATATTAGATGAGCATCATGTGGAGTCCCAGTCAACCATGATATATACAGCAGGTTAGCAGGCATCTGATGTGTTTACAAGTAAGACTGACAGGAAATGTGCCGTTTCATCAATAATGAGAGCCACTGAGAAATTCAATATCCTGACTTCATGTTTGACAGGGTCAGTTGGGAGAAAGTGTTTGCACATGCATATATAAATGTGTGTTCTCTGGCATCACAGTGTAATAAAGTCATATTTAAGGGGTACTAGCCTATAGGTGCAGCCAGCCATGTGGATTGGACAGAGCAAGCATATAAACTCCAAATCCAGTAAAATTCACTCAGGTGTGTGTGTGTGTGTTTGTGTGTATTTGCACACTGTGTTATGTATGTAACACATATAAGGGATTTAAAAATCCACTTACATCTCCTAGAGCTAATAGTGTTCTTTTTATAAACAATATAACACAACACTGTTCACCATAGAATCCACCTTAATGATTCTTTTTTTTTCTTCTGTAATTTATGTTGTTTTATCTCAACTTTAGCACTACATCAGCTCAAATTTATTTTACACACTTGACAGTATGTTTCCTGAAAAGAACACCATAAAATGTAGCATCAGAAGTAAATTTGAAAAGAGTTGTATGCTATCATCACATTAAAAGTGCAGTGTGAAACAATATCAAACAATATCTATGGTGTCCTTGAATGGACAAACAACTTTGTGTGTGAAGTGAGAACCTTCTGAGCTTTAAAACTGCATTACCAGCTCTGTTTATGATAAAAAGAGATGGTATGATGGTTGTGTGGTGCAGTTATAGCTGCACCTGAGGCCACTGGATTCGCTTGGAGATGAAAACATTCATATGTATATGAATTCTGACCACTGACAACCATAGTCCATTTAAACCTTAGCTTGCCATTTGAAGTCATTTCTATGCCCATCTTTAGCACTAAATGTCAGTCATTCTTACACAATGTACCCATTAAGAAGAAAAATAGAATAAAATGAAAAGTGTAAAATAAAAAAAAGATCTTTTTCTTTCTGGGTCTTAGTATAAAATAAATATAACTTGGATGAAGAAAGAAACATGACATCACAACCTGACATTATGTATTAACAAAAACAAGGCTGAGCAGCAGAATCAGTGTTGTGCTTATCACATCTTATTTACTGCAGATATTTCAAACCTAACAGCAGGAAAATATGAATGAAAATCAATTTCAAAATACCATGTACAGGTGCTTATATTTTAATAACATTTAACATCTGATATATACAAAATAAAGCAATTGTCTATATATGAGAAACATCATCAGCAACTTCTCTGACATGTTTTTCAAAAGCTCCTTGTTGTAATATGAACATAGAAAACATCTAAACCTCTACAGGATTAAACTGTTAAACATGCTAAGTCAATTTTTTTAAGATATGAGGGAAATGATAGCTGTAGTTTTAAAAACTTTTCAAACTTTAATCATAGGTACAGCAGTTGAAAAATGTTTATATAATTGTTTTAGTAAAATAGCTTCTAGTCATTTAGAAAAAGAAATTTATATTTATAGTTTGTATATATTACAGTGAGGAAATGGGAGAGTTCAGAGGAAGACTGAGAAATGGGGCTCATAAACCTGCCTTATTAGAAATTACATCGTGAAGAGTCCATTTCACTCTTCTGGTGATATAGTTGTGTACAAATGTATTTTTATGTGCACATCCATCTGTTTGCTTAGAAGTTTGCATTAAACTCATGTAAAAGCACAGACTGTGTACCAATCCAGTTACCCATTAACAGGTGGATTGGGCCATCTTGTATTACTTTACTTCTTTTGTTGGAAGAAAAACCTTCTGTGGTTTTATTTCATGTCTCTTTTATGATATAAGAGTTTGTAACCAGATGCAGCTCAGAGAAGCTTGGAGAATCACCAAAACCCACGAAGACCAACAATTCAAATACGCATTGAACAAACCGTCTAATAAGTGAAAATAATTCACCTCGAACCAAAAATATATAAACCAAGTGCAGTTAGGGGAAAAGTTAGGTGATTACAGCCATCATTTTTTCAGTATAAATATCTACAATACTGGCTCTTGGTAGATTAATGGGAGTCTTCTTGTGTCAATAAACTAGTTTCACTTTTATTATTGAGGAGGACTGTTGTTGTTTGCATCATCTTTGGCACAAGGAAATTCCATTTATCCAAAAAGTTAATTTAAATATATGATAAACTAAAGCCTGAATGTGAAAACAATCACACTTTGTTAAATTAATAAAATGTGATGTATGATGGGTAAAAGACCTTTACACAAAGACTGCTATTCAGAGGAAAAAGGCAAAGAAAGATATTTCTTTTATCAAGACAAGCTAGAAACTATGACTCATGGGTTTTGCGCCTTGTTATCAGAGGATACTTAAAGTTTACTGCTCGGAGTGAAAGAGAGTTATCAGTGCATCCCCATTGTTTGCATAGTTTCTCCAGTGAAAGATGGACTTGGACAAGCAGCGATAGGACTCGGGTCAATGTTTACCTCTCACCTTTCTTATCAAGCTGGAAGTTTGCCCTCCACCCAGACAGAAAATCCCCTCTCCTCTCCTCAGTGGTGTTCAGGTATTGAGCAACAGGATTACAGGATTGACAAAGCAAGAACTATGAAAGCAAAAATAGAAAAAAAAAAACACTTAAATATGAATGGAGTGATATTCAACTACAGCAGGTGGGGAACAGAACAAACTAAAAGACTATGTTTGTGTGCATTATGAGCTTGAGCAATGTGTTGGCTACTATTAACCTTTTTCAGCAAGGTTGAATTTAATCCTTTGTTCAACACACTTACTACATGCTTCTTATCTTTCTTTTTGGCTTCTTCCCCCTCCTCCCTTTTTTCTTTCTTTTCAGAGCATTCCATAGCTGGTTAATCAAGAGGTTTCATGCTTTGGTGGTTAATCTGGATATATCGGAAGAATTATATATAATTATATATAATATAAATATTTCCAGAAACGTAGTAGCTTAGAAGCATAGCTTGCTGTGACCTATAAAAGTTCTGGATAGATCATGAAAGAGCCAATTTAACAATAAATTATACATATTATGTCTAGATTTAAATTTCTAGTTTCAAATACCAAAATTTCGAGAGCATAGAACATGGAGTTCTCCATCACTTACCCTACTCCTTCTCAGTGCCAGCTATCATTCAGCATATTTTTCTGCATCATGCATGTATTGGGTCGAGTTGCTTTTTCTGGTCCTATTGGATAAAAACAAAGAATATAATGTAGTATTTTCCAGCTTATTGATGTGGTTTTAAAGCCAACAGTTTATTTGCAGCCATCCCACACCAATTATTGACATCAGCAGGCAGATATAAATCTATTTATCTCTATATACTATTTATGTATGATATCATTACTTCACATACAGCCCAATGGCCATCTGCTTCATGCATGGGAATATGTGTGGCTGAAATTGGATGGAAATTGGCTGACCATTAACTGGAAGAGGTAATTCTAACTTCTTGCATCTATGCATAGCATTCAACTAAGAAAAAAAAAAGCAACAAGTTTGTGTTGCATTCGTAACACAAGGCTACAGTTATACTTATTCAATGTGCTGTCATACTGATGTGTCAATCCTGGAAGTGTCTTTTGTCACTGCACAATTCTTTTTATTGGGCAGCCATTGAAAGAAGGTCCATTTAAAGGTAAGCTATAATGTTTTTATCAAACTGTCTAAACCTTACCAACATATTTTTATGTCTAAAGAGAACCACCAGGAGCAATACTCAGAACAATAATGGTGATGATAATGGTGTGAGCCTCGACAATTCAAAGCACTTAAGTTCTGTAATTAGTGCTGCCAAGACTGCAGTGTACTGTCTACTCCAGCTGTACTGAGGCTATGAAAAAGATTTGACAAGATGTTATACAATATGCTGTATACTGTATAGATTAAAAATAATTCTGAGCACTGTGGATTCATGAAATACTAAAATCAGAGGAGTTATAAGACTCCATACCCTATTAGGGTAGCTAGTCAATATCTAGCACAATTTAACACAAGGCAAATCAAATAGTTTAGATAAAGCATGAAAGCCTTGTATCAAAATTTGAAAATTTGAAAAAAAGAAGAAGCAGTGTTTTGAATCAACTGCATGTTTGATCCCTCTTTTATTCAGACAAGTGAATAAATTGTCACAATAATTAAGTCTATCTTCGTGGAACAGTTTTTCTAAATAACTCTGGCTCACAAGGCCTTCATTTCTTGAATTATTTTGCAGCTGACTTTATAACTAACTTCAAATGGCGCCCACATTTCTGGCTCAGTTTGTGATGTTTAACATTACAGACTGAAGTTGAGTACAGCTTTTTAACAACTCTTCCTTCCAAAGTAAATAACTTCATAACATCTAGTTTTTTATTTGTTTGAAGAATTTAAGGTGAATTTGTAAGGAATTATAATCCTCTGGAGATATGTTGATGTAGATTTGTCCTATCCACATGACTGCATATTTTGTGCTTTTGCATAAAAGGCATTAGAAGTGTGGGCATGTTATGAAAAGATATTCTTCAGAATTGAACCAGGAAGAACTCCAGGAGTACTTTTTTGTGTGATTATAGGCATTAGGCCAAAATAAACCTGCGATTGAAGCAGAGGATATCATGTATTTTGACAGGCTGTTTTCTGTTTCAGAAAAATATTACTTGTCAGTCATTATAGTTGTTTTGCAGATTGTGTCATCCATTTAAAGTAGAAAAACTTTAAATACACAAAAAAACTTGTTAACATCCATCTTTATATATGCATTGTTTTAGATATTGCTCCGAATGTGCACAGACCTTTACAGAACCAGGTGGTTTTGGTGTCTAAAACTAACCAGTGAGTAAAAGTTGAAGTTACTAGTGGACAAAATAGCACAAAGAGAATTAGGATGAAAATAAACGAGCTAAAGTCTCATGAATAATTCCTCACTATGCTAAAAAACTTCTTCAGCTTAATGATGAGAAAACTGAAGTCCTTCTTGGTGCCCCTGATAGATTTTTGCCTAAGATAGTAGAGTGACTTGACCCACTTTCCTCATGTGTAAAACCCTCAGGTAGGAGCCTCCAGGTAACTCGTGACTCCACACCGACTCTGGATCCTCACGTGAAATCTCTGGTTCAGTTTTGTTTTTATCATTTAAAAAATATTGTCATAAAAGACTCGTGAAATGCCACGTCTATCATTTTTGTTCCATGTACACAAAAGCAAAGAAGACAGTCATTTTGCTGAACAAGAATAGATTATATATTTCTGACATTTTCATGAATGACTCTGAGACGTTTGACTCATTGGTCATCAGACAGTCAACTCCACCTGAATGCTATTGCCACTATTTTTCCAGCTGACATAAATTCCCTATCACATTTACCACATAAACTTTTTAAAGTTATAATGAAAAAAACATTTATTTGTTGTTCAGCTACCACATGGCCAAGCAGGTGTATTTTCTTTTAAAGACTTATATATTACTTATCCAATAAATCTATCATCACTGTTTATTTATGATCTGTTTTTTTTTTAAATTGGAAATATATCAAATCAATGGTCCTCGCAGCTCGAACACAATCAAAACAACGCAGAACCATCACACAGAGAGACTGAAGAGTTAGAGAAGCTTGAATCCAAACTTAAAAGTCTCTTACTAAAAATGTGAATGCATAAACACATTTATTTCCACCTTTAAAATTGGATTATACAAACTTCTGTCAAAGTTCATCATGTTTTAGCTTGGAGTAGTATTTGAACTTCAGGTTGTAACTCTGTAATTTGCAACATTGTGCCATTCTTACTAACAGAGAAATGTATTTCTTTTACGTCAGTAGGAAATGACTGTATGTAGGTATATGCAACAGTCGAGACAAAAGCATGCTGTCCCAAAGTAGACAGAAAGACTGCAGGCAGAGCGAACACACAAATAAATTACGCCAGGTAATGGCTCATCAAACTGTCACCCTGAGCCCAGACAATGTACGTAACACTGTCCAACCTCGGAATGATAATAGGAAGAAGACAAAGAAGTAAAAGAGGAAGTTTATATTTTCAGATATCCGTTCAGTATTTTGCAAAGAGAGGCTCTAATCCTTAAAACGTCTTTCTGCGAGGTAACCGTGCTAACTGAATTTGTATGTTTTGGGTAAAATATAAGGTTCAAACAACTGTGCTGTGTCTTGATTTAAATTCAAATTTACACAACCTCCAAAATTAATCTAGTATTCTATCAGATTTCCCATGTTGCAGGTTATCTTGTGGCAAGTGGTAAATAAACTGAAAACAGTTTTTCCACTGGTAGCTGTTTGTACTGTTTTGCATTTCTCTAGAATTTTATCTGTACTTGTTCCAGGGAACCCACACCATCTCCAACGGCCAGCAGATCTGCATAAAACTGTACCGTGTCGATGTTACTGATGTTGTTGGTATATCCCAACATGTCATAGGGACCAAAATTCCCCCCTTTATATGAGAAAAAGCTAAAAAAGAAAACTTGAACTGAAGTTACGAAAGAGTGGTTTTGGCCAGTGTTTGTGGTTAGGCGATGACACAACTTTGTCAGTCTGGGCTGGTTTTGGTGTTTACTTTGTTTCAACTGGAAATGAGCAGTTTTGGCATTTTTCTTGTGCATATTGATCACTAATCTAGTAGTAGATTGACTTTCCAAAAATCCATAACATTTCTGACTAAAGCTATAATTTTAGAAGAAACACTTTCATGAACTTCAGATTCTTGACAGTCAACTGTGTCTGCTTTTTCCAAATACAGTTAACTCTCCCTTTGGGAAAGATTGATTCATTTCACATCAACATGGAGGCATTTTTCTGGTCTAAATGCCAAACTGTGAACCAGTCGAAGCTGCCAAAACTTAGAGGGAGTGTCAAACGTCTTTAGCTGGAAGTACTTTGGAAGGACTGACAAATGTTATAGGGAAACTAAAATTATTATTTCCATCAAGGTAAGGCATGAGAAGTGTATTTGTGTAGCATATTTCACATACAAGACAACTCAAAGTGCATTACGTAAGATATTAAAGCGTTACAGCAAAGTACAACAGAAACATTAGGAGAATAGCAAAGACAGAAATGAAACAAGATCTGTCCATCTTGGCAAAAATTTCACTCAAATCTGATCCTCCATTGTTGACCACAAATCTCCCCAACTGGGCCTCCTACTGTTACATCAGCAACATTTTCTGTGTCTGATCTCGATCTGAAAGGTCCGAACAGAAACCTGGAATTCCTGATCTAAATGCATCTAATGCATTTGTCATCTTGAGTCCTGGTCCTGTAAATGATTGCATTCATGCACATCACTGCTTAAAACAAAATGTGATAGGCTCATCCACCACACTCAAACAATTTATTAGTTTCATCCTGTTTAAGTGAACCTTTTAAATCACCACCAATGGTGAGTCCTCTAACTGATGGTTTTCTCCTTCTTTTGTTTTTATATACAAACAAAGCCTCTAAGTTAAGACAATAATAGTCTGGTTTAGTTTAGGAGACAAAAAGCTGGTTAAGTTCAGGGGAAAATGCATGATGTAGAAGAATAACAACCCTTTTTCCAAAGAATTAAAAGACTTGTAGACACCATGTAAATACTGTGAGAAAAAAACAAAAACATTCTTGGATGCCCAACACATTGTGTGCTTGCTGATTTTCAGAGACATGAAAATGGCTATGTATTTCCTCAGGGACCTGACTGACTGTATCTCCTAACCACTCAGTTACTGGATCATTTACAGTGAGAAATGACCATAGTGTTTTGATTTATTTCTTAAAAAACTACTGGGCTGAAATACATAAAATGTACTGTATAAGTGAGATAAAGAAAGGCACTTCTGTGATAGACTAGAAACCTGTCCAAGATGTACCCTCCCTCTCTTCCAACAGTAGCTGGGATAGCCCCCTCCCAACTTCTAAAACCTTGACTCAAGTGGAGGACCATCTTAAGGTGAAAACTTTAAGAGACAGCTGAAAAGTGTGGAATTGATCAGTTTGATTCAGCAGGGCTGAACTGATGGAGCATCACGCTTTCTGTCATCATAGTGACCGGTCAGTGCAGCTCCCATTCAGGGCAAAGTGAGGGCACTAATACCCCTGGGGGAGAAGTTTGTGTGTGTATGCGTGCAACAGAGATGGTTTTGGGGGTTGTTTAAAGACTGATGGTGGCTGTCAAACTTCTTTAGCCCTCACAACCCCTGCCAGAGTCTTATCCCGGTTTTAACCCTCACACACACTCTGTGCATATGTGTGTATTATCAGGAATGAAGGGCATCCTAATGATGAACTTTGACCTCCAGAAATGGGACCCGGGCAAAGGAAGTTGAGATGGAGGGTAAGTGGACACCCGGCGCCACATTATGCCTCCTGTCAATCAAACGGACACCCCAGCTGCCCCACCCATAAGCAACATGGTATGATCCACTGAAAGTGAGTAGAATTCAGTGCACAATGACACACAACTTCTACAATTAAACAGAGGTCAGAGGTCTTTGTCCTGAGCTTGTTAGGCTCAGCTCACTTCACAATTCAGTCAATCCTGAACATATTTAATTTTCTTCCTTCTCCCATAAAAGAGTAGGTTTGATTATAAAAACACAAAGTCATGAGGGATAACGTCATAAATTCATATGAACCATGGTTTATAAGTCAAGCTCAAGATTCAAGATTTCTTGAAGAGTATGAAACAAAGTCTCCCTTCCAAGGATCTACCAGTATAGCCTGCTGTATTACCACCCTTATGACATTTTAAAATGCCCTCAGATTCTGACAGCTTGTAATGAAATAACACAACAATTGATTGGCAGGACTTCTTTGTATTAAATCTGTCCTTGTTGGAAAAGCTATTGTTGGAATTGTTGTGTTTTCAGCAGGTTACACCAGATATCTTCCTCCTTCAGATCTCCTACATGCACGCAAATTTACTGTCTTATTAAAGCAGAATAGTAGGCAGAGAAAGTGAAAGGCTAAGCACTAATTCTTGTCACTAGATGAATGTGTTTTGTGTTCTGGGAGCTCTGAAAGACTACCTGGAAGACGTTAACGTTGGAAAGAAAACTGTAAATAGTTCATTTTAAACCAGCAGGGCAGCAGGGTCTGACTGTGCAACTGCAATAACACTACATGAATCCACACACACACATGCATGGAAAACCCTCGAACATGTACCAAAGAGCTGGAAGGGAGAATAGGGTCAGTGATTGGCTAGTGTTCAGTACCCTCAACCCCCCCTCCCTCTGCCCTGACCCCTAGGTTTGGGATTTTAATGGAGCTTCAGCTGGGTCAAGGCTGGGTCGCCACAGAAACCTAATGACTTCCTCCTAATAAAGACGTGATGTATGAGTTCTGCGATCGACTGCTGACCAGCAGGTAACCCCAGGACTAAGATAGCGAGAAGGACACCACCCAACCCAAATATTATAATGAGTCAATCAAATGAAAAATATGTTAACTAAACTGAAGCTTACACTGAAACAAGTAAGTGACATGGATGTTAATCATTGTTCTCAATATATATTGACATTATAATCATTAAGTGAAGATAAATACATAGCACGCAAGGTTAAAACATAATGAATGGCTGACAACCAGTTTTCTAATTTAAGTGCGTGCTGATTTTATGGAAACTCCTTGTTTATGTGCAAATCATTAAAACAAATATAATTGATATATTTGTATTAATATGTGTTGAGTGTATCAATGAAGAAGCAGAGCAGCAACCAGGTAAAACGTCCAGCAAGTTAAATGGTGGACAATAACTCACCACAGCCATTAGCCGTGCACTGCTTTCTCTAAATGCTGTGGTAGCTTCAGGAGAATTTATGACTATGTGTGACAGGATGCTTAGAAACTCTGATTCACTCAAACTGAGATGAGTTGCATTAGTTTTAGTGGACTGGTTTTACTGGAAGGATTGCATGGCATCATACTACCATATGAGGAAAAAAAAACTCCCCTAAAACACACATGCATATCTCACAGCCGTGTTCCATATTTGCTTTTGTAACATACAGCTGTGCATATAGATTTTATCTCACCTCACTTTATCCCTATTAACAAGAGGCTGATATGTATGATTATGAAAGATAAAAAAAAGTCTTTTCAGATTAAACATGACACAATGTGACACAGACAAATATAATGTAGAGTTTAGAAATGATATCTGTTGTTACAGATGTGTAAATATACATACATCACAGTCAGTGTTAATCATTGTAATATTGCTCAAATCACAGGGCGGTAAAGGGTTTTGTTTGCCAATGTTGGGCTTTTACCTTTACCATTGAATATGTGTAGTGTACATTTATGGTGACAGATTCTCTCTTCACTGCCCTACAAAGGTATTTTAAGAGTAAATAGTGTAATAATATATGTAGATTAATATGTAAAAATATTTGCGAGTAACTAAAGAGGTCTTATGATAATTGCCTATTTTTAGAGTGTAGAGTGAGTTCATGTGTT
>JBBBVU010000006.1:5644643-5669901 GCA_037177055.1 Atherinosoma microstoma
AAAGTTTTTATAAGACATCTGTTTACATTGGAAGGAGTCATTAAACAAAACAGCTACACCTCCACCTCGTTTATCTACTCTGGATTTACTAACAAAGGTAGAGTTTGTAGGAGTCGCTTCAATCAGAACAACTGACTCATTTTCTCTGTCTAACCAGGTTTCTGTTAAAACCAGGAAATCAAGTTGGTGCTTTTTGATAGTCATTGATTAGGAATGTTTTTCCTGTCAAAGATCTGATGTTTAGTAAAGCTAGCTTCAGCGTCCTCAGAGCATTATCTGTCCAGTTTTTGTTATGAGCAGGCTGATGAGAAATTAACACAAGATTTGATAAGTTTGCAGAGTATGTTTGGTGAAGTTTGTTCCTCTGCGTATTCATCAGCCTCTTTTGCCCCTTTCACACTAGCACCTACTCAGCCCAGCCCAGCACCACACCGCCCGATTTGTTTGTGTTCACATTACCATTTTCCTGGGGCGAGTCAATACACTTTTAGCACCTACTCCATCGAGGTTCTGAAGGGGCCGAGTGGGGCCAAAAATGGTGACGTGTAAAAATCGCAGGCCGCTATTGGCCAGAATCTGACTTCATGGGACGACTCATTAGTGCGACTCCGGACCACGGCAAAAACTAAACTCAAAGCCGAGACCACAGAAAACATTAGCAGCAGGAGAAGCAGAGAAAGAAGCGATAGAATCTCGAAAACCAACACTGTGGTCAAATATAGAAGTGAGGACGTTCCTTAGCTTGCTAGCGGAGTGTGTCGCGAACAAATGACTTCATGAAACCTCGCTATGAAGACCCCGCCCACATTGAGGATGGCCGCGACTGTAATGGGAACAGACGAAATCGGGGTAGTGTGGTGTCGGCTGAATGAAGGCTGGGCTGACTAGGTGCTAGTGTGAAAGGGGCATTTGTTATCTATTAGGACAGGGATTGAAGAAGCTACTTGCTTAGTAGTGCTTTTCATGTTACATTAAAGTAAACATTTTGTAAACTTTTCTTTTTCATTGTCTAACTTCATCACTCATAAAGAGCTTAGTGTTGTTTGTTTTTTAGAAAAGAAATCATGTGCAAAATCTAGGTCCTGTACCTTGGCATTTTTTTGCTTTTTAAATATGCAAACTATCCTTACCTTTTATATCCATTTCATTTTGATGGGGCATTTTACAGGAGAAGAAAATAGATTTCACTTGCTGAAGTTATGTTGTTACTGCCACAAATACACTACATGTTCTTTACCTATGCACAAAATACAAGGAAACATCTGAACACAACAATACTTTGATTGAATTAAACTTTAGGAATCAACCAATTGCAATTCATTCTGTATCTATTAGATATGACAGATATCATTAACATAACTTACATGGACACAAATACCACTGAAGCATGATTAATGATAATCAATGATAGCATGCTGTAGTGTCTGTGGTGAGTAAAAGAGTAAACACAAGAAATATCTAAAGCTGACCACTAGGTGGAGACACACTGCCAAAAAGCAACACCACTTTACTCCAACTTAAACACAGGAACAGAAATGTATGCAGACTATGTCAGTGCAATGTTTGCTATTTATCTAAAACATTATATGCTTTGTGTTTAGTCTTTTTCACACTCTTTCTCTCATTTCATTAATCATTGGATGATCATCTTATCCACAGAGTTCATATACGCTGTATTAAAGTCAAGTCAAACAGCCTACATTGTAGATAAAACAAAAAATGCAAAGATAACTTTTAACATACAGTAAAGCCATATTTGTTCCATGTTTTTATTCAATCTAATTGCTGTTCATTAAATGTACGTATTATTATCTTCAAAATCTCTTAATTACTCAGTTGCACTCATGAGAACTGTTTTCAAATAAAGACTGAACAAAAAGGAAAAAGAAAGATTTACAGCAGAAGAGGATAAAAATTAGAAAGAGAAACAAAAAATAAGCAGGTGAAAACCTGGAAAAGGTAGAGAAAGAAGGAGGAAAATAAATAAAAGGACAACCAACACAGGAAGAAGAAAGGATTAAGAGGAAAGGGGGAGAGAACAAGCAGGAGAGAAGAGAAAGGAAGAAAAGAGGGGGAAGAGGGTTTAACAATACAGAATACAGGGAGGAAAAAGGTGTGAGGATGTGGAAATGGAGAGGGACGAAATATAAAGGAAAGAAAGAGAAATAGCGGCAGTGATGGAGGGAGAGGAGAGAAAAAGTGAGACGTGGAGATTAAAAAGTAGAGGAGGAAGAGAAATGGGAGAAAGAGGGAAGAGAAGGGGACAGCATCTGTTTCCTGTCTGGAGTCCAGCTGGAGGTGGAACAAACGACAAAAGAAGAAGAGGAGGAGGAGGAGGAGAAGAAGGAAGTACCGGCCAGGCCTGAGAACCTGTCTCATACACACATGCATGCTTCCTCGGGAAAAAAAAGAAAAAAGAATCCTACTTCCTCTTCTCTGTACGTGTTTGTGTGAGTGTGAGCACATGTGTGTTTGTGTAGATTTAGTTCAGTTTATTCTTCTGAATAAATAATAAAATCATACTCAACAGGTATAGAAATGGATGGTGAGCGTTATGAGTGGATTATAAATAATCAGAGAATCATTAAGACCCAATTCAGGCTAATACACACTAACATGTGTGTTTTATCAGTTAACATCATTCATGTATAGTATTTCATTGAGATTTAATATATCATTCAAAATTGAGCCAGTGGGTTAGGGGTTAGAAAAAAATCGTGTTTGGACTGATCATGAACTTTAAACCCCAAAATGAACAAGAGCTTTTATCTGATCAGCCAAAACCATTTAAGGGCAACAACTAAATTCCTGTTGTACATAACTTTTTTTGTTTAGTTCTGTTATTGTGTAAATGCTGCTGCTAAAATTTACCTGCTTTTCTTTCTGAAAACACCTTCAGACCATGGGTGTTAGAAAATTCCCCCCAGAAATCACTCATTGGCCGAGGACTTTTGTTGTTTTACGATGAAACGCAACACTAGGTAAAGAAATGCTAGAAAATAATAGGAACTTTTTTTTTAATCCTGAATGCAACAAGATATTTCCAGTTCATTAGAATTGTTCTTGTTCAGTGTGTGACTGCAGAAATAATTGGCACCATTGGTTCAAAAGAGAGAAAACACTTAATGATATAAACAGGCACAGAGTACACAAATGAAGATAGTCTATACTAAAAGTGAATGGAGATGGGGAATATATACCTTTCACTGCATCTCTGTGAGACAGTGTGTGTGCGTGCGTGCACAGGTTTGTTGCCACAAGGCACCTGCTGCTGTTTGTGTATTGACATTCAAATGATTAAAGTTTTTCTGTTTTGATTGTATTTGATGAAAGCATGCACACACGTCACACACGTGCTTCTTTTCCGATCATGAATGTATAATCATGGGTTTATGAATCTGCGTGTTTCAGAGAGAATGTGTGCCCTGAAAATAGCTCCGAACAGGAAGTCTAAATCTGGCCTGGACCAGGAAGAAAAGTGTGTGAGAGGAACAAACAAATCAGGAAACCTTACTCCCCCACTAAACATCACACACACACACCCACACACACACGCAGAGTGCAACTTGAGTCGTTTTTTCTCACAGCCTTGACAATCAAAGGATTTTAACTTTTTTCATTGTGTGTGTTTCCTGTTTACCTGCATAAACAAGGTCACTGCATCCCAGAGTCACTCTCTCCTACGTTAAGTAGTCAACCCCATATCTGATTTGATGATGTCATAACATAATCTGTATGGTAAAAGCATCAGTCAGCATTGTGCAGACCGTCTCAGGTTTGGTTTGCACATATGCACTCACTCAAAGTCCATTCAACTGCTTAGTATTGTGCACTATTGCAGAAATGTGGGCCATTGCCTGTATTGGTCTTATTTCCTGTTGGCCTTAAGGTTTCAAAATAGGAAACATATTAAGAAAATTTGCTCATATTTATTACCACAGTAATTATAACATGAATAAAGAAGAACTGACTTTAATATTATAGGTTATTGATACTTTAGGTGTCTTGGAAATATTTACCATCATGTTGTCCAGGAGTCTTGGTGAAGCCTCTCAACCTTAAACTGACAGGCATACTGTACATGATGCGATACAGGCACATGTTGGCTGTGTGGTGCCCCTTTATTCAAAGGAATGATATGACACCATTGTTGTCATTATATTGCACCTGTCACAAATGTTTAAGATGAGTCTTAGTAACGTCATTTGCTCATTCTTTAGATGTATTTGACATGTTGAGTACATTAACCAAGGGTCAATTGTAGGGCTGGGAGTGGATTTTTTGACAAGTGACAGAATGTGGCTGAGGTCAAGAAAGAATTCATAATATAGCTTGAATGGTCTCATACCAGCCAATGCTAAGAAAAACAAATGTACTTCCTTAAAGCTTCATAACCTGTTAAGTAATCTTTCAGCGGGATTTATAGTAGGTTACAGAATGTTCTACTGGTTAATGTTATTAAGTTGTCAAAACAAAAATATATAACATAATATATATAATATATAAATATAATACATATAGATATAATAATAAGTTTTAATATGAGTTAAACGAACATGTGATGAATTTAATTTGCTGGAGGTTTTAAGTTGATGCACTGTAGATCCACATGAGATAGGTGGAGTCACAAAGCACCAATATCCTCTTAGGTCTACAGCTGGAGGAGGAGAGGACTTGTCAGTCATCATTGTCCGTGGAGACGGTAATTACTTTCAGGGATGTTTGTGTGTCTGCAGGATCCTCAAGCGACAAAACATGAAACCACAACAAAAATACTGCGTGTCTCCTTCTCTCATGTTATTTATAGGCCTGTTTATTAGACAAGCATGCACAGATTCCCTTGTGTGTCTTTGTGTACTTTCTGCTGTATCATGGATGGTTTTTTGTGCGTGTGTGAATGCACGTGTGTGTGTGCATGTTTTGATTAACCCATGTGAATGAGCACGCTCACAACATCTGCGTGTTTGTGTGATTTACTGTTTCAGAGCAACAAGATCATTCGGCTAAAAGTTCATAACAGAAAGTAAGAAGGAGAATTCCAATCCTGCTTCTCAAACACAGATTGCAATTGTACTTCTATTGTAGCGGGTATTGTTATTAACATAAACAGACAAACAAAGAAAAAAACACAAAAAAAACAACATCATAGCCATTCAATCTAAAATCTAATCATTAACTCTATTAGCAAGTAATAAACTACCAATTATTAAACAGTTCTTTAAGGGTATCGACTGCACGTCAATACTTTCTAAAGGTTGTCATTTTAAAAATCTGAAGCTTAACTTTCCAACACATAGCAAACATGTACACACACAGATGTACACGAGACCAGCCTGGATCAAAGCTTCAGATGAAGGAGGATGGCCGGACAGAGCAGATGCTGCCATCCAGTTACGATGTCTTTACCACAGATTTGTTCCATGTGTGAGTGCTTGTGTGTTAATGTCCTTCCATGCATCTGTTTGGGTCCTTTTTTTTAAAAATGTGTTCATGGTAATTCAATTGCTTGAATATGTGTGTTTGTCTCAACATGTACTGAAAGAATTGTGCAGAATATTCATTATAAGTGCTCAAGTATCTTAAGTAAAATGACTTTCATTGTCACAACATTTTTGTCCAAATTATCAGAAGTATTTAGATTTTAAGGGTAATTATAAGTTTTTAAAGAAAAGGAAAAAAATACCTACATGAGGAGAAAGGTGCAGAAAGTGAAACAATCAACTGACTCTTGATATGGCTACATTGCAATTATGGCTACTGTAGCGATATTTTTAAAAACAATATTTCAATGAAATGTGAGCATGTTTTTTAAATAAGATGGACATCAGGTGACTCCAAACGTATAGTTTTTTAAATACCCATGAATCATTTTTTTCAGTTTCCACATTCATGTTTGTGTGAGTGTTAGTCAGTGAGTGTGTTTTTGTATGAGACAGCTCATGTCATTCAATAAGATATCCAGCCATCATAACAATCAGGTGACAACAAAAACTGAGTTAGCTAATTCCTAGTGTTGCTCTCCGACATGTTTGACAACATAAGTCAGCATGCACATTAGCAAGTTCAAACCAATGGAAAACAATCCTTATGGATCAAAAAAAAAGAGGGGAATGAATATGCTAGAAATACCCTAATACCTCTTCAAACCACTGTTTCATCACAGTAATCCGCAGTGATATGGGTTAGCTTAATGTGTCTTAAGATAGCGTGCCTGCGACTGTAGGACTGGGAGTCCGAGAAACCAAGGCTGCTGAGCTGGGGGCTGGATGCGGTCCGTTCAGGGCAAGGTGACTCAGGCTGGGGCTGAAGGATGGCCAACGTGGTCATGAGTGTCCTAGGGTGTGGAGAAAGGGAGACCATGGGGATTAGACCAAAGCACCTTGTTCTGATTGGGACATCTGTGAGTCATTTCTGAAAAATGGAAGTGCAAAAATGAATATACTTCAGCTGAAATTGGGTAAGTGTTATTTGCGTCTCTGAGTCAGTCTCGGATTCTTTGTGGCTCAATGTGGAGTCATTAATGATACATTTCAGCACTTAAATCCATGTACCTGTTTACCTATAAGCCATCAGTTTGGCTCTCTACATGTTTCTCAACCATACAGGCCTGGGTGTGGATGAATAAGAGTATCAGCAGCTGAGACATTATATAGGTCCACCAAGAGAGCTTAAGCAACAGAGGCTGCATCTGTTACCAGGTTTGAGTTTTCCACTAACATTTCCTTTTAAAAGCTTCACTATTTGTTAGGGGTTCTATAATAGATTCAACAAATGGAGAATTAATAGCAATAGTGCTTGAAACTGAAAAAGAACTTGTGTTTGTGGCTAAAAGACACTGGCCAAAACCAGTCCATCAGTTGTACAATGAAGGTATGACTCTAACTTTTGCTCCTCTTAGAATGGAAACATTTTTTATATTTATTGTGGATACATATTTTCACCATGAAATATAAAGTGAGAAACAATCTCTCCTCTTGTAAGAGCATTAATAATTCATATCTTGACCAATAAAACCATTGATCAGTGCCAAAACCGCAACAATGGTAACATTTTTTTTTTTTTTCAAACTAGTGACCACAAACTGGCTTGGATTTGGGTAATTCCAAAACAAAAAAACAGGCTCACTGTGGAAATGAACTTGGCTTTTCTTTCCCAACATTGTGAACTTGAGCCTGAGGTCTACAATAAAATGAAAAGTGTGAGAAATGAATGGTGGATGTGGCATTGCGACGACACAATGCATCCATTCTTTGCTCCACTAAAGTGCAACATCCTTCCTTTTGTTGTTCCACCACGGCTTGTTTTTCTGAATGAAGGACCGAGGCAAATGAAACACCTGCAGCAGCAGCACAGATGGGGTTGAATAAGTGCATGAATGAGTGGAAACACTCACAAGTGTTCATACAGGTGTCACACTCACACACACACACACACACAAGGACTTAGCTGGAACAGTCACTTTGAGTATAACATTGAATTAAATACACTTTTGAGTAGTTATGCTGTTTTATATATTTTCCGTATTTATCCAATGAAGCCCTCTGGCAGCGGATTTTTTTCTTTTTGGTTGAAACTGTTTTACTTTTAGAGATGCTATATATAAAGTAGAGTGGTTTGTCGGAAAGTTAGTTACTGTCAAAGTGTGTCTTTTTTCATGTTTTTACTTTTCTAAGAGATCTTATTAGTCAAGAGACTGTGCTTTTGCATGTATTGATCTCCTATTCTCAAACCTAACCTGTTGTGGGGCAGGTCAGGTCTCCAACTTAACTAGCTGAGGTGATACAATCAGCTTTATGACACTGAAAATTCTTAGCTGAACCTGAAGTTACCAACCGCCAACCTTCCTTTGTAGTTCAGGTTCTAGTTGGACAATGTAAACAAGGCATCTGTGTGTGTTTGTATGGAAGGAAATGAAGGCACACACACATAATGACAAAATAGATAAATGAATAGTAATGTGGTAAAACTGCCATCGCATACAGATCAGATTTCAAGGACTCACTGGGCTCAAATTGTGAAGATATACTTCAGGGAACATAAGACATAATTTTCATATATGATTGGCCACCACCAACTCCAGGTACTAATCCTATAAAGGATGTTTGGGATGCACTGGAAAAGACATTACGCTGTTATTAAACTCTTCGACTCTTCCTTCAATAATGGCGTCTTGGGTTTCTTTGCTGAATCCACCATGGTGCGTGTTCAAAATGGCCAGTGTTTTGATACGCAGTTGCTAGCGTCTGACAGGGAGTTGTAAAGCAAAATAATGCTGCAACGTTATGCACCGGGACAGAAAAAGAATGAAAGCTGTGGTTTTTCAGCCTGGGAACACTGCTAAGCAACAATGACTCCAGGAATATAATAAATGTCACTGTGCCATGAAAATGAGTCAGAAGCTGAGTTTTAAGGTTGGAAACTTGTGTAGTGCTACTTACAACAACAGCAAGGCTGACTAAAGTGCTGCACAATCAAACCCAAACATAGCAGACATACAGGCCAAGGGGAAAAGATAAAGAAATAGAAAAATGAAATAAATTAATATTATAAAAAGAGTTACATAAAAGACACTGTAATCTAACAATCAACATCTCACACTGGATGAAAGGCTAGGGAGTAAAAATGTGTTTTTGGATTAATTATAATTCTAGCAAGTGAAGGAGCCAACCCAACATGCATTGGCAAATAGTTTCACTGTTTGGAGCTGCATCTACAAACAGTATCACTTCTGAGCTTGCAGCACATTTATGGAAGAAATAACAGCTTCTGGTCTGCTGACCTTAGAGAGCAAGATGGTACAAATGGAGTCAACAGCTCAGACAGATCAAATGGGGCAGAGCCATGAAAATCTAAAAACTAATAAGATAATCTGAAAGTGAATTTGAAAGTAAACTGGAAGCTAATGAAGGGAAGCCAAGCACCAACTCTAAGCAAGCGATGGAGGTTTGGCTAATTCCAAAAAGAAACGTGTTGCAATGAGGTTGAGAGGTTACAAAGGCATTCATCGCTGCTTTAAGCTGGTTTTAGGTTGCATTTGGATAGAAGAGGTTCAATCTTTTATAACAGCCACATTTGGAAAAAGGATACTGTACTGACGTGGCAACCAACTTTTAGAGAAGAATCTATTTTGATAGATTCCGATTAACTTCTCTGGAAATTCAGAAAAAAAACAAAATCCCTATCAGGTATGTTATCTTTGCTTGCTTGTTGTTTGTCAGTCAGTTTCATGTCTCAACCGTCTTTCAAAGTCCTAAACTAGCTGGAGAAGAATGCACAACAGGGTGGTTCTGAAGAGTAGGATGAATCACGAAAATATCCAAAGGTAAATGAAGTGTAAATAGTAAACAGCAGTTGGTATCAGTCATGCACATGCTGGACGAAAGCCTCACAGCCACACCGTGTCTTCCTGCATTCTGCAGGGATTTGAACCAGCGACCACAGTTGTTTACATTCCTCAGTCTATGTCTGTTGCTCACAGACGCTGAGTCACCCATACAGGAGAATGCCCTTGATTTGTATGTGTGTCTATGTGTGCTTTCAGCATTCAGCAATTAGCAAATAATTTCCCTGTGTGTGGGTGCAGCTATGTGGACTGTACATCCCTTTGTGTGTATGTGCATTTGTGAGTCATTAATAACCAGACATTCATTGGGTGACTCAGTCAGTCTGACTTTTGATATCAAGAGCCAAAGTGTGCTGGCATAAACAGGGCTTTCCCTGATAGCCACACCTGGAAACAGAGCTAGGATGTAAACAGGCCACCAACATGAGGGTTGAAATTTACTCACTAGAAGAAACAAAACGTTGAGACTTCTTTATTATTTTTTTGGTCTCTCTGGAAGTCAAATCAAACATCTCTGAGATCCAACCCTGGGGAAATATCTCTGAAGCTGTTCTAAGGATGTTCCACCAACCAAAACCCATGATTAACCACAATGTTTAATGTCAACAACTGCATGTCAAAGGCATAAAAAGCAACGCATACGATTACACATATTAAAAAAAAAAAGAAAACATTTTTAAGGCACTGTTGCCAGATACTTGGTTAAAAGGACTTGCTGAGTTTACTTGCCTTGATGTGTTTGTTTTTTTGCTGTGAATTATTTTCCATGATTCCACATAATTACATAATGTTATTGTCTGACATTGTAGGTAATTACAAAGGGATGTTATTGTGATAAAAAAAATGTGGTTCCATATTCAAATATATTATTACAAAATATGGAGCAAGATAATTTTTTTTAGCATTGAAACGTCCCTGTTTAATAATTTGTATTATGTCAACATTCTTGTTTTAGTTAGCTCATTAAGACCTTTTATGGTTTAACTCACCTTGTTGAGATCTGTTGTTGTCATGGGGACCAAAGATCTGTTCTGATAAGAACCTGTTCTTGACTCTTGTTTGACTCTTTTTGCTCTGTCTATTTTTTTCTTTTTTACCTCGCTTTCTCCAAAGAATGTCTTTTA
Source organism: Atherinosoma microstoma (assembly GCA_037177055.1). Taxonomy (NCBI): domain Eukaryota; kingdom Metazoa; phylum Chordata; class Actinopteri; order Atheriniformes; family Atherinidae; genus Atherinosoma; species Atherinosoma microstoma. The sequence goes on from JBBBVU010000006.1 coordinate 5,655,111, forward strand.
GCTTTGGAATGATAAGATTGGAAAGTTTTGAAGTGTTGCTTTAAAAGAATTTATTTTATATTTTCATTCACCTTTTATGCTTGCCCTATATGACTTTTTTTTCCCCTGTTCTTTGTTTTTTTATGGATAAAATCATGTCCTGTGTAATCAAACCTTTTTTTATTTTTATAGGCCAGTTTCCACCATATTAAACAACCTACAGTGTTGTAATGGGAGAGATCCCAACTAGATCCCAACTAAAGGTTGCCTTATCTGTCCCCATATTTAGAAAAGGTATTCACCATTTCTAAGAAGCCTATGGGGGGTTAGGGTTACATTCAGAAATGTATGCACTTTTTAAAATCTGATCCACCCTCTGCAAAAGAAGTCATAACCTGACATGACTATCTGTAACTTGGGATTTTACTGGTGCAAAGAGTCTCATTTTGCAAGACAAACAATAAAAAAGGAAAGGAAATAACATAAAAAGTCTGCCTTGTGAACACCTGGTTGCGTTAACACACATTGAGCTTTTCTTTATTCTTACAGCTAAATAATTCGCAGGCTTTTGATGAATAGTGTGAAACCTTTGAATTAAAAGGGATAGAGAAGGAAAGAGGTTACAATAATGGTTACTGAATAAGACAAATGTGTATCCATGTGTATGTGTGACTGTCCTTCTCTTCTCTAATCAGTCCTGAAATATTTCTCAACTTCTCCTCTTCTTCCTCACTCCTTCCTTTTCTTTTTCATTTATCTCTCTTCTCTCAACCCTGTCATATGTCTACCATCCCTCCTTTCTTATTTATCCCTTTCTCTCTTTCCTCTCACCTTTTCTGTCCATCTTCCTTCCTTCCTTGCCCGTAATTTATTCTCATCACCCTCTCCATTTAATTTTATCCCATCACTCTGTTATTTATTCTTCCCACTCTTTACATGCCTTCTCACATCTACTGGTCTTTCTATCTTATCTTTTTTTTTTTTTACTTTTTCTTCATCTCCCCCTCTGTACTTTTCTATTCATCTCATTTCCCATCCGTCTCTTGCTCACCCTCCTCTGTGTGTGTAATCAGACACTGATAAAGAGAGGCAGATAGAGAGAGTGGGTTTTCATCTAATCTGCCAGCCCCGATTTTGCCGTGACCCCGAGGCCAAAACTATTGAGTGATTTAAAGGTTGCAGGTCTCCATCAGGATTGGGCTGAATTTTCCCCCTTTTCTCACAACTCATCTCCCACCAAGGACACAAACTGACGCACAACACAGCATAATTCACTGTTGTGACAGAGACACACTCTCAAACTGTACACATATGCTACGTTAAATAACATACCATCACACTGATTCTGTGATTCATATAAGAAGAGAATTGGATTTATATGCATATTTGCCAATGTTATTGCTTTTTTTATGTAAGCACTTGGTCACTTTATCATGAGTAACTATTGGAAAGGGGAAGAGATGGCTAGCTTATTGTTACAGTCACAGGTTATCATTAGCTATTGACTGCTTGTCAAATGTCAAGGAGACTGGTCTTACATAACATAAACCTGTCAGACAGCAGAGAGAGTAGGAGGAAAAGAGAGGTTCAGCTGCTGATTGCACAATGCATTATTTTGACACTATGACTGACAGCAAACAGATAACCCTCAGCACTTGAAGTGTTTCGTTCAAGTTTGAGCCATCTGTCTGAACTAACTAAATACAATCAGCTCCTTGTACTTTCTGTTTGGTAACACAAACATGCCTTTTTATTTTTTTCAAAGCAACAAAGTAATAAAGGTGACAAATTAAAAGATTAAGGGGAAAATGGGACAATACCTTGAGGAAGAAGGGACTGTCCATACTATTACGTATCATTGAAAGAATATCAGGAACGCTCATCAGTAGTGAATTACAAGGTATGTGAGCATTTCGACTGTTTATCACCACACACTCACCCGTGTGTGAGAGGGCTCCACGGGATGATCAAATCCAGTGCTAGTCATATGTCCAATTGTTTGATGATTTGGTGATGAATTATTTTACCTGATTGCTGGTGCCCCTGTTTGACTGGTGGTTTTACCAGGAAAAGATGGTTGATTCCTTTATTAAAAGACCACAAGGTAAAAAACTTTTTTAAGGTAGAAAAAAACCTGGGATTAAGTTGGATGGTGAATAGAGTTTAAGACTTGAAAAAGAAGAATGCGGGTCATTTAAAGAGTAAAGTGGAAGGAAAATACAGGTAATTGGTTTTCACTTTCCCATTGCACCTCTTTTGGTGGAATAGGTGAGCCACAATGGCACCTATTTTTCTGACTTGCACACATAACTTCAGAGGGGGGGGGGGGTGAGTCAACCAGAGATTAATGAAAACACAGCAATAGGGCAGAAAAAATGTAATCATGAGATATTATATAAAAAAAATAATGTAACTGGGTGTCAGCCAACAACGGGGAAACCACTAACATTAGATACTGGATGAGGTCATGTGAGTTTGTTTTGACAGAAACACACCACCACACACTGCTCCCTTTAATTTCCACGTGAAGAGCTGTCCCTTGTTGTAGGTGAATAAATACAATACAAATCCACACACATGTTGTTGTTTTCAGTAAAGAAAAACTTGTTTGTTTGTGGAGTAAAGGAAGTCCTGCCATGCATTTCCTTAGATCCTAACTTGAGATTGAATAGTTGTTGTCTTCAGTTCAAATTAGGGAATAATTGCATACAAACTTTTTAAACATAGGGAAAAAAGGCAAGGTTGTGCCATGTCGGTAATGTTGCCGGTCAACCTGACAGCAACGTGTCACTGCAGTGGTATCTGACAACAGAATGAATGGTCCTGGATTTATTTCCCCCATTGATTTGAAAAGAACATTTCAGCTTTCATTAAGGAAACATCAACGTGTGTGTGCCTAAATTTGGAGCAAAAGAAAGTGTCATAGAAGGAACGGTAGAAGCAACACAGAAACAAGTTTGTCTGTTGGGTAGGTGCAGCTATAGCAGGTGTGGGCTTTGTGTCCTACGGAGCTGCCCTGCGATCTCCTTGTGACCAGCTGAGATGTCTGTGAACAATGTGTGGCCAAAAGTTTTGGGTGTGTGTGTTTTCATGAGAGAAATTACAGGTGTGCACATGCTGGAATGGGTTGAAACATTTATGTATCTTGGGTGCATCCATACATTAGGTTTAAATCTGCACTTATGTTAGTGAGTGTGTGTGAGGAAGATGGCATGCAGAGACCTGCCCCTGCATCCGTGTGTAATGGACCTGCACTCTGATCGGCTGATGTAGGAACATGTTTACAAAATAAAAGGCAGCCAGAGAACCACTTCCTGTACAGCACTGTCTGCTTTTAGTTTGTACGCACGTGTGTTTGTCCGTGTGAAAAAAAACCTGACAGACACAAACATCCCGTGTGAGGTCAGACAGAATCGTCTCATGACACTGATGGGAATTTACAATTAACATTTGACCCAAAACCTCACACTATGACTACATAACTCCCTGCATTACTTTTTCACTACTTTCCTTTCAGTTTGATGGAACATATCCTCTACGGCCGTGCAGCTTGGAAATCTTTATCTGTCTATAAATGGATCATCTCATCATTATCTAATATTCCTTTGATTAAAGCAAAGCTAGTCACGATAACTGTGCAAAAATACAGTCCCTAATTGTATTTTTGAACCCCTGAGGCATCCCTATCCTCCATCATGGTAAAACTGTATTTGTCATTATTGACAGGATAACGACTATATTTTCCTCACTGTGGTTGTGTTGTGTGAGTCCATATTTATACTTTTACTGTCTTGAAGGGCTGAATTATTATTACAGTAATGATATTTTGTATGGAGTGATGGATGACTTGTCACAGATGTCATGAGTTAGTTTGACTTGTGATGTTGTGGTGAAACCCTGTGAGAGCCCTGATGATCATTGACAGTTGAGTAACCTAAAGTGTCTGCTTGCTGTATGAGCTTTGTTTACTTTTGTTATTGCAGCCAAATTCTATCACTGACTCCTCTGGTGCACAAAGTATCACTACACTACAGGATCTGATTGATTTCTAAATTCTCATCTAAATCAATCACTGTCACTCTGCATGTTCGTCAGTTCCATGGTATGTGAGCTAATTTGCTGAATATTTCAGGTGCGGGAAAGAGAACTGACAGCATGAATGTGCAGTCCTACACAGCAGAGAAGACAAGACTTTGTGATATGACATTAAACCCGAACACAAGCATGGAAAATAGTCAGACTTTTTAGATTCAGTTTGTTTATTTTTTTTTTTTTAAAAGAATACCTTTATCTTTCATTGGGTTTTACAACAGGAAATACAACAGGTTACTTCTGGTATCTTTTCTTATACATCCATTATAAAAGAAGGATTAAAAAAAGGATGCATGAGCAAAGTGCATGCACACACCTTACATCTCAATTCTGTTTATTTTCTAAAGCACCAATTCATATAAAATTATCTCTGTGCAGTTTGTAAAAAAAGTAAAGAAGGTCAGCTTAAATACAGTCCAAATACGATTCAGTTAAATGTAGTTCTGTTCGAATCAATGCAATTCACTTCTAATACATTTCACACATTATAATCAATACAGTCCAATTTTAAAACAACAGTACTGAAAAGTAAAAATCTAAAGAAAAAAAAAAGGTCTTGCTAAGGAAACTAACTTCAATTCAGTTTCCCACATTGAGTATCCTCAGCACAGCAGGTGTCCATAGAGAGGAAGAAGTCCCTTTTAACAGGAAGAGACTTCCAACAGAACCAGACTCAAGGCGGGCAGACATCTGCCTGGACCTGGGGGATGACAGGACAAGTCAGAGACACAAACAAAAACAGGGATACTGGTTATAGGAAAGAAAAAAAAGGCAACCATAAAGTTAATAATGGACATGGAGAGTATAGAGAGCAGTGTGGTACTCGGTGCATAACGGAAAGCCTCCCTGGAGCCTTAACTGAATCATAGCAGTCATTGAGAGCTTTACTTGTAGAGAAAAAGAAGTAGAATTTTAAATCAAAAGGGTTTTAAAACTTTCACTTTTATGTAGCGATCAATAGGCATGACTCAGTGAATCACTCTGCTTCTCCTGGATCGATTTTATAAATACATTATCGTGTTTTTTTAAAGTTAATGTCATACCGATCAATTCAATTCAATTTGAATAAAAATCCTGTAGGGTTAAATGAGTGAAGAACAACTAAGTTAACACATGCAGGACAGTTGAAATCAAACTAATGGTCTCAATATTAGGGAAGGTTTTCCTTCCCAGTAATAAAGAAAGTGTAAGTTTTAAGCAAAAGATCAGAAAACAGTAAAACAATGCATTTCATTACTATATAATAACTATTGTTAGTTTCTATTCCCTTTCATTGAAATTAAGTTAGCAGTTTTTTAAAGATAGCTCTAAAGATCTTTATCAAATGAATAACTATTGGTTGAAAGTTGGATATATCATGATAGACTGTCTTTTTTATGATTTAGAGACTGACTCTTGAGTAGATATGAAGAAAAAAAAAATGATTCAATTATAACGATTTTTGTATAATTACTTCCATTATAAGGCTCCAAAAAGGATAAATGCCCATGTTTTCTGTAAAAGGGATTTTGCAAAACTACAACATGTTTTGAAAGTGCTTGTAAGAGGAAGGGAATGTTTAACAGTAAACAGTCGAGCCAAACAACCAAGTTTGAGCCACAGCCAATCAAATATTGTCCAGAGAAGTTTCAATTTTGTTTTGATTCATAATTTTTTTAAATTCAGACAAAAAAAAAAAAAAAGAAAAGAAAAGTTTCCATTTAGATAAAGGTGGTTTCAGGTGGATGAAGACCGAGCAGTGCCTACAACTTAACAAAAGGCAAAGTTAAATGTTCCCATCTCACGATTTTTTTTTTACTTTTATTGTGATACCTCATTGTAGACAAAACCTATCTATCATGGATATTTTTGTAAGATTGGACAAGAATGGGACACCTGGCCATTAAGCATATGAATATGTGTGAAGTGACACAAAGAGACGCATAGGTGCACATAGACACTCAAACCCATGATGCACTTGTTTCTTACTGCTAGAAGGGGGCATTTAGTTCAAAACATATTGTCAGCAAGTTTTATTTGTGTGTGCATGCGTGTGTGTGCACATGTGTGTGTTTCCGGTGGTGCATGAGTACAGAGGAAGCCGATCAGTCAGTGGAGTTGAAGGTAAACGGTATTTAGTCTTTCAGAGCCCTGTAGTCATGGGGCTTTGAAGCGAGAATGGAAATGTGTATGTGAGAGAGACAGAGAGAGTGCGTGTTTTTTGTGTGTGTGTCACTGGAGGACAACACCACTAATTTGGCCTCCAGGTGTGCCCACTGATTTTGGGACAGACGCCAACTTCAAACGGGCCTTCGTCCTCTTCCTCCTCTTCGTCCTCTGATGGATGAAAGGACAAACTGGGAAGACACAACACAGACAGAGAAAAAAGGAAGGGGATCAGGGTTGACGGTGATGGTGGGAGGGGGTGGGGGCAGAATTAAAGGAAACAAAATAGGAAAAAAAAGAGGAAGTATGATATTATAACAGAAAAAAAGTGTAGTATAAGGACAGAAGAGGAGGTGAATACATGTGAAGAAATATCGTTTTCCAAGTGAATAAAATTATTCCAGGTTTGATCATTTCTTTCTGTAGGAAAAGTTAGCCACACAACAAGAGAAGGCAGTGTGATCATTTATCTTCAGTGGTCACCTGACCACAGATACATAACACAACATCAAAACGCATCTAAAATCCTCAAAAGAGCAAGCATGCCATTACGACACAGTGGGAAATTATATGTCTCATCAACATCCTTTTTTTAAAATATCAGTCCATTCTCACAGTAAAGTCAAACACACACAATAAAGTATGTCAGCAATTTTTTAAAATGACCTCGGTCCTATTTGAACAATTATATTACAAACCTCCGCTGCAAACGTAGAAGATTCTAGGTTTAGCTTGATAAGCCAAATTACCAGCAAAGGACTTATATGTACTTGGACCAACAATGTATTTATTTATCATCTATTTTGTGTCCCCAAAATTAATTCTACACAAATCTCATTGGTTTCGAGTCAATGCAACACAACTGAACACAACAGAGAACTATTTGCCCTCATCCTGTTTACCAGTCCGTCAATAGCAGTCAGCAGTCTGAATGTCAGCTGGTGCAGATATTTCTGTTAGGCCAAAAAATTAACAAAAAAGATATTTTGTTAATGGGTCTGGACTGGTCAGCAATAGATGATCTTCTAGTAAATGTTTTGAGATGATCAGTGACTATAGGTTTTGCTAACCTTAAACAATTAGTTTTTAATTAGTTTTGTCTCTGAAACAGAAGTAAAAAAAAAAAAAGTAAAAAGTATTGTCAGACAGGAGGTGTTGATTTCCCATCTGTTTCAAGACACAAAATCTATGGCTGTGGTTTAATATTGATTACCTGAATGTTTATCATGCTGTTTTAAACACAGGACTTAGTTTAAAGGACTCATACTTTTGGAAAAAATACAAAGATACAGATTTATAAAATTCACAAGAAGAAAACTATGTAAATGCATATAAAGATAATGATAAATCGAATATAACATAAATAAATCAACTATTTATGAGTGCTTAAATTATTCTGAGTACCTAATTGATAGTGTATGGATACATATTCACAATTTTCCACTTTTGTAATCCATATTTATCTTTTGCAACTTAAAATCTGAACATTAACATGATAAAAAAAACATAGCCTTTAGGGTGGAAAAAGATAACTAAAAGAAATGGAAGACATAAACATGCTTACACAGTAATATATAATGTATGCATTATAGAAACAGGGTGAAAAACTGACTGATTTGATCAATCTGATCCACATTTTATGGGACATAGTAAAATAAACTGTGAATGAATCATTTGCAGCACCCAACTAACATTTATCATTTAAGGTAAGCATTTTTTTTTTATTTGTAAGAAAGTAGGACAAACTCACTGGTATTTATCTTTGACCATTTTAGGAATAATGTATAATACTGACAAAGTCTGAAGCAACAGATCAGACACAGAGAAATACCCACAATCCTGAGTGGCATTGAGTTGAAGAATGTTTTCTCTGTCTGTGGGTGATGCATCAAGGTTAAGTTAATCCACTTGATGCACAAAATATGCAGTTGGTTTTCTCCAGAAATTCATCTTAGGTAGATTCCCTGTTTTGTCTGCCACCCATTGACATTCAAGCTGTTTTTATGAAAAATGATACTTAAAAGCATCCATCCAAGACACATACAAACTTCAGAGGCACTCATGCATTGTTGCTCTTCTTCATGCCTGAGTTTTGTCTGGGTACCTATAATCCTTTTAGTTACAGCTGAAAGATCATGTGTTAACATCATGTCTGCCGCATCAGTTCCAGAGAGTGTTGTTTGGGCACATATTGGAATAAAGTGGGAAATCCCACATTGTGATCAAAAAGTCACCGTAAAGCTTTTAAAGCTTGCCATGTGGGTTAAGGAAAAGACAAGAAACATTGTTAAAAGTTGAACTGATTTTCTGCTTCCTCACAGCTGATAGACCTTTCACTTGTGTCCGGTTAACACAAATTATTTACGTTCGTTAAAAGTTGCTACGGTCATTTGATTCCATACAAATGGCTGTTAAAGAAAGTCAAATCATCTCAACAGGGTTTAGGTAATATTAGTAGATACTCAGTCAGTTACATGCAGTATTCAGAATCTGTGTTTTCAGTTGTGCAGTACAATGGAGATGAAGTGCAGTAAATAGTCAAAGTAAAATACTGAAAACAAAAATGAGTGGCATGGTGTCTGTTGTTAAAAATATCAGATGAGCTTGAGAAAGCTCAGGGGGTCTGGGGCCATTCTTCCCCAGAACCATTTCATGGAAACTCCTGGTGAATTTTGGGGGGGAAAAAATCTAATCAATAAATGGCTTTGGCAATATAACTGATTACATTTTCTTTTTTTTTCATCCTTTCTTTTTTGCATCAATACTCTTTTTTGATCTATTGTGTGATGTGACATGTCCAGATGCATAAAACAACTTAAAATAACTTGATGAAATCACAGAACAGTAGTGGGTCAGATCTATTTGTGATCAAACCTACATGATATACAGTCATGTAGGCTCATAGAATTTAACATGATGAATTTAGAGAAAAATAAACCACTCTCTTAAGGGAAGACAAAGAAAATGAGACATGAAATCAAACACAGGCCTTTTGCGTTTTTTTTTGTGTGTAGTGGCTGTCAAGGATTGAGCATTTCATAAAAAAAGATTCAGTACTACTGCTTAAAGGTACAATGTGTGAAAATTACTGACATCAGGTGGTAAGGATGGGCATGGACATGACTTGGATTTTGTTACATGTTGCACCTTTAAAGTAATGACTTTAATGTATTTTTAAGCAACACAAACATTTAGATTACAAATAAAATCCTTTCCTGGCTACATGATGGAAAGTTAAACAGGCAGACATTAGCATGCCTGTAGGTCATGTGAAAATTAAAAAGTCATAAACTTTTTAAGTCAGTCTGTTTACATGAACCAAATTTATTTATTTCTATCAATTAATTGTATATATGTATTTATTGTATATTATTTATTTTTATTAATTCATTTAATATTTGATTGTAGATCACTTTTTCCAGTCTTTTTTTATTTTTACCATATTTATTTTGCTTTTATATAATTGTAAATAAATGCAGGCATTAAGGGGTTGAATGATGTATCAGATTGTGCAAGGATGACCAAAAAAGTTTTTATTTTGTCTTTATACATAAAACTTTAAACTGAAAGATGTAAACTCTCTTTTTCACTTGACTGCAAACCTTAGGAGTAGAGTCAAAACATATTACTTATCAGTCTTTATGGAACTGTTGGAACATGTTCATATAAGAAACAATATGTGAAACTGGTTTGTTTTTGGTCCATAAACTGTTTTGACACAAATAGAACAAAAATGAATAAAACCATGGTCACACACTATTCATGTGAGTTTGCATTCATGGTGAACCTCTGTGATGAGTATCATTCAGACTGCTGCATTTGCATGTATTTTATGTAACTTTATATGCAGACAGTTTTCTGTGGTTGAATTTCTACCTTTATGAAAGATGAAAGATTAAAACATTATCTATGCAACAACAGAAAGCAACTACTTTCTTGTTTTTGTTTCTTGTGCTCTGAGTAAAACCCATTGTCATTTTTGCATCAGTTACTCCTCAGACTTATTGAGAAACACTAAAATGCAAGTCAGACGGGGTTAAAAATCACATTTTTCTGGGATCTTAGACGTAAAGCCTACTGTCTGGCTCACTGCCTCTCCTTTCCCTATCAAAACCACTGTCTGTTACCCAACAAGGGCAACAATGGGAACTAATCATGTTTAATGCAACAGTGATTAGCAAGGTACAGTGCCACACGATGAGTCACAAGGAGACAGACACAATCGAAAGCAAGAGGGATTTTCGCACTTAAGCCTCGACACACAAATATGGGCAAACACACGCGGAGTGGACAGACATGGAATGAGCAAGGACAGACAAAATGCAACACGTACATTAACACACCCTGAGTAGGTGTGTTGCCATTACAAACACAAGAGGAAAACAGATACAAACAGACTAAAAAACAAGCACAAACACACACATCTGCACTGGTTTCAAATGAAATCAATAAAAATGAAAGTCAGAAGAGCAGTAATACATTTATTCTTACTTCATATGAAGCCATTCATATGAAGCCATTTTTTAAACCCATTTTTCAAATGGCTTCAAGCACGTACAAACATTCCCATATTTTCTGCAATTTTAGGACTTTAGAAAGAATTTTACAGGAGCTGATACAGGACATCTATTTCTCTTAATTTTCACTCCAATAAAAGTCTATCCATCTAAATCTTACTAATAATATATTTTAATATGACAAACTGCAAGGGCATTGATGCTGCATCAGCTTCCAAGTGAGTGGAGTATTATTCAATTTGTTTAAGCAAAGAGCACTTGGTAGGGTTGGGAAAAGATTGTGGTCTGGGACAGTATACAATACAGTTCACAATAACTTACAGTGGATATTGAATCAAAGCCATGATTTTCTCCTAATTTTAACTCAAGTATTTTGTTTCCTATAATTAACCAAAGATGCATTTTTTTTTTAAAGGACGTAAAGGATGTATGAAACCATACAGGTAAACATAAAACCTATTGCTTTAGGTAAAAGTGTAATTTAGAAAAAGAAGGTTTGAAACAAGCACCGGTGTGTAAGAGTGAAACAGACAGGGAGAGGCGGGGGTGATGTTGCTGTCGCAGATTATGTGCAACAATCACTTATAGCAGAGTAAAGCCCACACACACACAGAAAAACCACAGTCAAACACATGTCTGCACACACACACATGCAGAGGCACAAACACACCCAAAACCCGATCTATACACAGAAATTCTCACAGACATTAACTCTACGTCCCTGTCTCACTGTTTCTGTGGACTCTTTCCAGGCTTGAAGCATTTCCTTGCCCCTCACTTTACACAAGCCTCAACCATCAAACTTAAATGCCTACATCCACCCTTATCCTTTCACAAATTCTAACCCCATCAGTAAAACCAGATTATCTTTCTTTCTTTTTATCTTTTTGACTACACTAATATTGAAGAGTCTAAACACATTTCGATGTATTACACAAGTCTGCACACAACTCCCAAAGACACACACACAAACACAAAGATATTCATGCTTACTGAGACACACACAACATTATGAGCTTTGATTGTTTATTTAATAAAGCTCTTTTCAAGATTATAGTCAATTTATGAGAAATCTGGGCAACCAAACTTCACAACTGATCAGGAACTAATGTTTAAATTAGTTAAATGTCAGAGAAATCTATTTAACTCAATAGCTATTTGAAGAAGGACATCCACTCGGAGTAAATTAATAGATAGTGATGATTACAATCAGTCAACACTTGTAATATTTTCTGACTTGCAGGGAATAATAACTGGTACGCAGCCCAGTAATAGCCCTAGCCTTTACAAACCTGAGCTCCCCCATTTGGGGGAATTAAAAAACATATGGCGTCAAACTGCCAAGATGGCCACTTGTCTGTACTAAAACTTATTTGATTTTAATCTGCTTCACTTCTATCAGAGTTGGCATTTGCAGAGATAATGTTTGCATACTGTACTATGATTTGACAGTTTTAGAGCTACAGCTGCATTATCCCAAAGAGATTATATTCATCTTGAATGTGTTTTTTGTTTTTGTTCAGGGGAACATGAAACTGTTTTTATTTGTACTATGTGCCATCTTCATTTATTCTTCACCAATCATATATACTGATCTTATCCATCTTAACAAATCAAATAAGTTCTCCCTTTACAATGACTACAAAAATATTCAACCTGACCCTGTGGTTGCAGAGATGCACTTTATTATGGGTTAAAGAGCAAATCTATATTTTAGCCGTAATTAGCTGTTTCTATCATAAGTCGATGCTACATTAGCACTTCATGGACTTACATATAGAATTATGGTGACAGGCTTGAAGAGAAGATGGCCAAATATTGAAACAGCAGAAGCTAGCATGCTGTCCCTAATCACAACTACTGGAGACAATGCTGTCAGAGAGGCTACTTTCTAGATGGACTATCTGTGTTTCTCCACTCGAGCTGAGTTAAACTGCCTGGTGTATTAGCATCCAGCTCAATAAACTATAACTAACTGGCTAAAAATGAGGACGACAGCAGCCAGACAAGCATGGCAATAGAAAGCCATGCACAATTATGAAAGCATCCAGCTATCCAGCCATCCATCCTCCTTCAACCCATTTTATAAGTATTGCAACTTAAAATTGAAGTAGTGACAAGTTCTCATCACATCTGGACAAATGAAAGAAATCATACTGTATAAGGGATTTTGCAATGGATTTAAAACACTGTTTCAGAAGTCTAACTATTTGACACCATTCACTTCTTCCTCAATTTCAGTTTCCTGGTCAGACTTTGTCTGTCCTGTCCTGAATTATTTGACATTTGAAATACAGCTTATTGATTTCATTTTCCATTTTAAGGCTTTACTATGTTTGTTCCTCTCACTGCATTACGTCTCTTCCAGTAAACACAATTTAAGTTACTATCCGTTCCCATATATGTATCTGACCGTATGGATCACCTGACCTGTCTTTACTGTATGATAGCACCATGAGTCAGAAAGTCAGACAGATGGACATGTGGAAGTAACTGACCTGGATCCACAAAGGGAATTTCCACCTCTCCCCTTCCTCACTCACCCCTTCCTCCTTTTCCCTCCAAAAAATAATTTCTGCTTTTTTTTTTTTAGTCTGTCGAACGGAGAAGACTGAGAAAGTTAGGAGAGAGAGAAGGTGTTAACAGTACAGAGATGAAGGCGTAGATGCATTTTCCATGACTTGTTTTTGTTGCCTAAGAATGTCATTTGTTTCCATTTGATGTTGGTTTTTCTCTTTGGTAACAATCAAACAAAATGAACACACAAAACAGTTTATTAAACACACTCCTCTTCATTTCTACTATGTGAGTCATTTCTGAAATTCCCTACTTTCCTAGGATGAAAAATTGACAGATGTTCAGACAGATCCTTAACTCAGAAAGGAATATTTTTCTCTTTGTTCTCCTTCAGATTTTTTTTCTTGATTTGTCAGAGGTTTTGTTTCTCATTGGCTGCATACAGTATCAATGTGGTCTCAGTCTGTACTTCTGAGACACAGCCACAAATGCAAATATACACATCAGATGGAAAAATATGTTTGCTTCTGTCTCAAGCAGCATGTACTGAGCAATCTTCACATTAATGTTTCTAATCCTTATTAGTCTTTTATCCATATGAAGAATTCCCTTAGAAAATATTATGAGCCATGAAATTAATCTGCAGCACAGGAAAGTGTGGCAAAAAAGTGAATGGTTCATAATATTTAAAACCATTTGGAGTTCAGAAAGGTGCAATGCTGTGTTAACAAATCTAACATCATTCACACTGTACATCGGGACAAAGACAAACCATTAAGTCCAAGGAAACTCTCTGAAGACTCCCAGATTGATCATTTCTCATGCTCAAAATACCCCGTGTCTCACAGTGGTTTAAATAACTGTAAACTTGTTCAGAGAGCAAATTGAGTAAGGTCGGACAACTTGCTGAATGTCATGATCTGAGGTTTTAGGTTCTTTGTTTCTTTTTCAGTCTAGACTTCATCTTTTGGAAATTGCTCCTTTCATTTGCTTTTCAAAGTGCTTTTACAAAACAAGTCACATCCACCTAATCACTCTCTGTTAATACTCTGACGAATGCAATTGGAAGCACCAGAGGATATGCAACCCTTTTTAAGTGCTGTAGCTGAGTCTATCTCTGACAGTTGAGACGCCACACAACACATGCCTGATTCGTTGCACAGTTTACTTTTTTTTTTCCCTCTTTGAAAATAATAGCAAAAAGTCGTAGCCTATGTCTATGTCTGTTTTATTCTACTTGATAAAAACATATTGCAGCGGGATTATGTGTGCAGTAGAACTAGAATAGCTGTGTCCATGTGGCTGTGATTCATGCATAATTGCGCACCCATGTCAAAGAGCAGAGACTCACTTCTCAAGTTCGCACAGGGAATCGCACCCTCCCTGCCTGCTGATGTAGGTTGCTATGACTTAATAAAAATCTCTCTTATAAATTCCCTTTCAAAATATATATTGAATACTCACATGGCACATTAAATGAATGAATTTAGTCTCCAACTCATGGTGTGTTTAGCCAGCTCACTCACTACGATCACTGTGTT
>JBBBVU010000006.1:5680610-5692159 GCA_037177055.1 Atherinosoma microstoma
ATCTATCTATCTATCTATCTATCTATCTATCTATCTATCTATCTATCTATCTATCAATCTATCTATCTATCTATCTAGATTCTTTCTTTCTTTCTTTATCTCTTTCTTCCTTCGCCTTACTTATAATTTCATTAAAGAACTGGGAAAAAAGGGGTGTTCTGTACAGTACCAGTCAAAAGTCTGGACATAATTTCCTATCGGATTTAATGGGAGTGTTAAGTGTTTCCAAACTTTTGACATGTCAACATTGCTGACCCTATATCCATATCAGAATCAGAATATGTTTACAAATTTGAAAGAAAGCATTTAAATGTATAAAAACAGATAGGTCACAGATTTTGGTGGTGAACTGAAACTGCTACGCTAACCTTTGAAATGAAAAACCCAGCAACTTAAGTGGTGGAGAAATCATTGCGTGTTCAAAGCATGGACAATGCCAGCAGAATATTTTTCTACCTGGTGAAATGGGTGCTTTGACATATTTTGACTGAGGACCCCTTTAATCTGCTTCCCTCCAGTTCTTAGCCCATATGATCCACTTCCTATCTTTAATTAAGAAACAGAAATTGTCCAGTTGGCTGTAACTGAAAAACAGTCCTGTGCACATTGTGACAAATCATTTATTAACAGCTCATTTTACAAACTACAATGTAAGCAGTTTGGACGGTTTCTAAGTCCTTTTTTTAACCAGCTGCATCTAATTATAGACCATTTATTAGCCTCATGTCACATGTTTGAGTTATTGTTGCAGTTATCCCACTTCCTCTTGTGCCACTGTATGTTGTTCCTGCACCACACAGACATTTAATATGTAACAAGTTGTGATTATGTAGGCTGTCAAACAACGTCAGTTTATTTAGGCTGTGATTCAGTTCATTGATGGGAAGGCTGCTGTACACAAAAGCTAACACAACTAATATGCACATGGTAACATATTCATGACTGAAACTGCTGCTTGTTCACAAATAACTTCTGTTCATCTACTTATGTTAGTAATAATAGGTCTTATGTAGGAGTGTGTACGTGTGTTTTTGTGTGTGTATACAGAGCTGATTAGTCCACCCAGACAGACGATGGTCTAAAGCCGTCCAGATGAAAAGAGGTAATAAGTGCTGGCATAGTCAGTGAGTGTGTGTTGGGGTCCCATCTGTTGGGGTGTGTCCAGTAAAGCGTATAGGCGTAGATGTGAAAAGCCGTGTTAGTCGGAAGCTGAAGCTGTTTTTCTTTTGTATTAACTTTACCACAAAACACACACAAGAGAACAATGTTTTCCAAAATTAAATTTATATTAACTAAACAGCTTTAAAGAGCCAGTTCACTTAAATCATAAAGAAAACAATTCACTCATTTACACAATATAGTATCAAGTAGATTATTCCATGAAAACAATCATTTTATTCTGAGAATCACATTGATTTGACAAAAGGCTGCATTGAAATGTGATTTGCCAGCATTTTCTGTCAACAAACAATGGAATTCAAACAATTTGAGAAGATTGGATCTCCGGTTTCATTTCTGAAGCAGGTAATACAGCATGCAACTTTTATTTATGAGGTCACCTTCTTCTAGATAAAGATTCATATGTTGCTCACTCTTCTTTCATTCTGGTAAAACCTGAACAGTTTACATGATTAATACGATTCATTTGTGAGTAATTATGATTAATAACACAATTATGATCAACTGTCATTGAATTACGGCTGTCTATCAATCAGAAATTTAAGTATTATTATTTAAAGTTTTCTTTTTTTTAAAAAGGCAAATTTGTTAAGCTATCGGATTTTCTATTTAATGATATGTGCTTAGTATCGTAAAACTAATTTAGATTATGCAAATTGTTTCTTTTATTGCTCTTGTCATAAAACAGGAAACATTTTGGCTACGTTCACCCTGCAGGTCCTTATGCTCAAATCTGATTTTTCACAGAAATCTTTTTTTTTATGTGGTCGTTCACACAATCATTTCAATGTGGTCTTCATCACACTTTAGTATAAACGGTATGTGGCCCTGAAGTGACACGCATACACAGAGGAAAACACAAAGTCACGCAGTTCATTAAAAAAATCTGATATGAATCACATATGGGGCAAAAAAATCTGAATTATGCTGCAGCGTGAACAGAGTCTTTGTTATGTATACTGTTTTTTTCAGCAGCTTGTTTTGACTAAAACTATTAAATCACCGTTTGTTGCATTTCCTTTATTTTACCCACCAGGAGTTCCCATCTTTGTGATCACAGCTATCAGTACAAATTCAATCAATCCCAGCATATAAAAGTGGAGATAGCTGTTTTCTACCAGTGTAACATTTTGGTGAAAGACAAATGAAAGTTGCAAACTTTTTTCTACCAGAAAACACTGTCAGAGAACGTCTGAAATATACAAACAAATGAAACAATTCACTATGATGGAGTCTATAACCTCCAGATCTGTTGCAAGTACCAAAAGAATCAATATTTTTTCTTTTTCTGTTTACTGCTTTATCAATAAGTTACAGCTTCAAAAGCACTCATCGTCAAATAGCCGAATACCTTTCCAGTATGCTTATTGTAGTAAATTTAGCAGGAATATCAAAATTAGAATTTTTAATGAATCACATTAAATATATTTCAGACAAGAAAAAGAAAAACGAGTAATATCTAATCACTAATTTTTATAAAAACTGCTGCAAAATCAGACATTTTAAGCCCTGAATTATCGATAAAACTGAATACTGTGTTTTGTGACAACTCTGATATATCTGATGTCTTATACATTTGTATTTTCAATTATTAAGTACTAGTTTAATTTTCTCTGTGTATAAAAACGCAAATTCTTTTTGTAACTGCAAAGCAAGTGAAAAGTGTGAATCATTTTTGATTTACTGTAAACTAGTTAATCATTAGAACGTCAGTAACAGAAAATTAGGAGGTGATTTCGGGCCGAGGAGTTTATGTTTTTAGTTTCGCTGTGACTCATGATATGAAAGATTGTATAATACTTGTGTAGTTCTGTTCCCATAATTGATGCAGGGAAGTGATGATGCAGCAGTTCTGATCAAAATGAACATTTGGAGTTTTTCACTCTTATGTTTCTACGTTGGGCTGGTTGTAGACCAGTCTTAGCCAAGACCACTGGGTCAGATGGTGACTAAGAAATGCAACGCACCGATACACATATAGTGTACATAAATTTACCCGTACTTCTGTCTTTTGACAGACCACATTGACTAATACATACATGTGGAAAAAACCGTACTGTCTGCTGTCGTCATTTCTTTGATTTTATTCACTCAGTAGCCAAAGCAGAGAAAACTTGGACATATGGGTACTTTTGGTCAGCCAGATAGAATCACCCGTAAAAAAAATATACAGAATAAAGAATACACTGCTTCACATCACAGGATAGATTTCCAGGAAATCTGATCTGATGCCGTTAGACGTGCAAAAAGAGCTGGTTTACGCATGTTTGTGTGTCTGTGGTCCATTATTGAGAAACACGTCAAAGTTCCTTCAACATGCTCCTGACTTTTTGTGCGGGTGTTGTGTGTATGCAAGCAGGGAACTGAACGCAAAGGAGAAGATTTTATCCCAAATATAGACATAAAACAGTAGATAGCAACAATGGAAATTATTTTCCTCATGTGTTTTCTTTCTGATATTGCCTTTTTTCATATAGATGCTTGCAAAAGCATGGTTTGACGGAGCGAGATTAGAACTTCACTGGCGTTTAAAGAAATTGACTGAACAGGACATTTCTCTCGGGATAATTCAGGTATTATCATTATCTCTAACACCTGAAACAGCAGTTTGATTTTACTTTATCATGATTTAGGATGGATAAATAAATAAATAAATAAATAAATAAATAAATAAATAAATAAATAAATAAATAAGGTCACTTCTGCCTGCATAAATTCATGTAAATATGTCAAGTGAATCTTAACAATATGAGTACATTGAATGCTGCCCCTTTTATCTCTTCCATGCACACATAAAGTTCTCTGTCGTCATGTCATCTTTTATGCCTGTTACCAGGACGATCCTCCCAATTTTCCCTATCTCTCTCTCTGGGTCACAGATAAAAGGCTTCGGTGTAATTTGAGGAGCAAAAGATTCACTCACACACTTTGACTCTATATCCATTGTCAGTGACCTATGTGTGTGTTTTCAACTCATTGTTTTATATCCGTGCACAGGGAATATGCCCACATCCGTGTATAGTCTTGTGTGTTTGAATTTTGGCATGCACAATAGAAAACCACTCTTGTCAGCTTTGTGTTCATCTGGGAGTGTGTGTGACTTCAAAGTATAGCATGCCTCAGTCTTCAATCAGCTCAATGTTGATTTCTCATGAGATATAGGGCAGCACCATTACAAAGATGGTCTTGTGTGTGTGTGTGCTTGTGTAATTGAGGGAGGAAATTATGAATGTTTTCTTGGGGTGTAAGTTTCACTGAGAGCAGAAGTTGTTACTTGGACGAGCTGATGCAGCTGTGACAAATTGCATGAAGCATTTTTTCAGTGGACAGCGGAGAGCTGGAAATGTGTAGCGTCTATAAAGACCACACCTTAGAGGAGATGTGCTGATGCTGGAATTTTCGCATAATAGTACATGTATGGAAATTTTAATATTTACTTAAAAACAGCCTGAATGAATCTTCTTCCTTTCTCAAGTCTTCTGACTAAAAAGGTTATATTGGTTGTTTGTTTATACCTTAAATATAACTCAAAATTCTCTCCCTAATCAATGGTTTTCAAACTGGGGTTCCCAAGATATTTTCAAGGCGGTCACCAGATCAATGTAAAGGAAAAAAGAAAAAAAGTAGCTTGAATTTATCAAATAAATTTGGGGGTTTTATTAGGGCTGTCAAAATGAATGTGTTAATGCAAAGAGATTAATGATTAATGAATGAACGTGTTAATTTTTTAATGCATAAACAACAAAGCTTTTACTCGTGCTATATCAGCGAAAACTAACATATGAGGGTTGTGCTCAAAAGTTTGAGAACCACTGCTCTAAAGTATCAGTCTTACAAATAGCATGATGGAAATCATAGGGTGTCCATGTCTGAGCTGATGTCATTGTCACATCTGTCATTCAACAAGCTATGAAAACGAGGGGAGGGTGTGTGGATGGTGCATCTAAATGCTATGCTTTCAAACATGGTGCCTTTGTAGCGTGAGAATTAGATCAACACTTGTTCCTTCAGAACAACACTTTAGTAAAAAGCTTTTCACTTTTTGGATTGGTTCACAGAAAACCATTACTTTGGTTTAAGTAGAACATGTTTAATGGTTAAGGTAAATTAAATTATTTCTACCATCCAATCCTCACCATCACGGATGCTGTACTATAGCTTGCCATGTCAATATGTAAAGGCAACATTTGATGACAAAACTTTAATTTCCTTGTTGGCTTTAGGGTCATAAAAGGTCATAAAAGCTTGCATATTCTTAAAACAGGATTATTGCATGTATCCATCTGCATGCACATCCCCATGGGGACATTTTAGGGAGGACGGTCTTGTTTCTTGTGTTTGGTTGAACAACAAAATAATCAAGGACAGAAAAAGCATCCAGTTTGGGATGGGTCTGTTGCATGTTGCCCAGTCCTTGTAATTCTTGTCTTGGTGGAAAGAAAAAGTTTGAATTTTCCGTTTTGAAAATTAAACTACAATATTCTGGTGTAAAAACACCTTAAATTAGATGCTGTCATCCAATAAATTTAACCCAAGTTTGATCATAATCAGAGTAAGCAATCATTAAATTAAGCTCCATGGAGTATGCTAAGGTTTGTCACTGTATAGAAGCATACATTTACAGCTTAATTACACAATCATGTCCTACCAGAGTTTTATAGCATCTCATGAAACAAAGTGTTATTCTCCCACACATGTTTAGGCTCCAGCAGAGTAAGTGGAGGATGGTCTTATGTGTCAATATGCCTATGAAATAACTCTGCAAGGTAAATGGAGCTGGCTGGCAGAGGGAAATTAAAGAAGATGAGAAACTGACCATGAACAGAAACAAGAGAAAACGATGCCATTAAATATTCACGGCTGACACCTTGAGCTGTGAAACTGAACGCCTTCGTCCTCCTTCGTTAATCCTCCCTCTTCCCCCTCTCTTTCTCTAATCCCCCTCTCTCTTATTCTAAGCCTCTCTTGCTCTTTCTCTCCATCAGAAACTCTCCCTCGGGCAGTCATTACAACTTAAATTGGTTTCTTTTTCTTTTTTCTTTGAATCAGACTAAAAAAGTTTGTGTTATTTGTTTTTGGTTGATAGAGCTCAGAGATAATTAGTCCTAAATCAGCCAGAGTTTGTAAGCCTGCTGGTTTGGTGGCTCCCAAAACCATTACAACAATGAAAAAAGGGCTAAAAAAAAAAAAAAACTAAACAGAAACCTGGCATCAGGGCATCAAGAAGGAGCCCAGAAGTTACATCTGTCTCCTTGTTTCATAATCCTGCAGGTTTACAGGTCATTTCATGTTGTTGGTTTAGATTTCATTTTCACCCCCCCGCCCCCCTGCCTTTCTCTTGTTCGCTGCCTAAGAACCGAAAGTTGAGAGCTGCCACTTTATATGCAATTTATTGCTACTTTTGTTGTTCAGATTACAGTAATACAAGTCTTAAAGTGTTAAGTTCCAAATTACATCCAAATGACAGTTTGTTTAGCAGAAATGTTTCTATTTCACACAACTAACAACCCATCATGCCCAGCTGCTGAACATCGATCATTACAACAGGAAGTGTTGGCATATTCTTCATGTATTAATCAGACATAAAGGCCATTACTCCTAGAAGAATACTCATTGGGGGTATTGAGACTATGAAGTTGACATCTTGCCGTGCTAATTTAAGGTGATTAGGGTAATTGTTTTATTTACGCACCATGTTGGAAAGATCCTGTTTAGGTTGACTTCACAATGCAAGGAAGCTGAATACAAGTAAAGTTTTAAGGCAAAGAGTGTACGATTGACCTCGTAGTACATATTTCAACATATGTCATTGTATGGCCGCTTCAGGTTCAGAAAAAATTACTTCAAGAAATAAGATTATGATACAACTTGAATAAACTCACTGCATATATTTTTAAATTCATTTTTATGTGTGCCATATGATTTTTCTCTTGCCTTTGCCATCTCCAACTCCTCTCTTTTCCATCAAAATAGAGGATTTTGTCCAACTCATTAGCCAAATAAGACAAAAGGTAACATAGGTTGCAGGCACAGGTAACGAGTGTTCCTCAGAAGGTGGAGCTCGCATCCTGACATGTAACACAGTGTGACACATCTTCACATTCATCGTTGCCAATTAATTTCTGGCGTGGCTGCGGAACTCAGGATTGCAGGATTACATAACACACATAACAGCCAATAAAAAAAACTCCCTCAAAACATAATCAGTAGAAAAGAAACAGCAGTAAAGTAGTGACTACACTCCTTTGAATGGCAATATTGCCCAAAATGACAGTTAAACTCTTTTGTCAATTAAGGTGCCAATCCTGTGTACATTTTTATTACAGCAGCAATATTTCTTAATACATTTTCAGTCATGTTCAATAATTTTAAAGCCTCTAAATATAAAAAACACTGCAAATTTAATTATTTATTTATCTTATTTTGAATGTTTCAAAAAGCTCAATAATGTGTCTTCTCTCAGTTTTTTACCTAAACTGGAACAGAATCTGCAGAGCATCTGTTTCTCCTCCTTCACTCCTCTGTCTTTTTGTCTTTATGCCTCTGCAGCTGTCTCTTTCTTTTCAGTGTAACTGCTCTCTTCAGATAGTTGTTGTGCGTATGGGTTACTGTATTTGACATGTTGAGATTCCTGCAGCCGGTGGCTGGATATTCGGCCCTCCACACTCTGCTTATTCAGGCTGCTGCTCCAGACCATGTGGGAGATTAATGTCTGAGTGTGTGCGTGAGAGTTGGGATATCTTGGACACACGCCTTATCAAAACACAGGCAGCAGTACCACTACAGAGACAAGACAGTGGTTATTTTAGATTTAGGGTGTGTGCTCCTGCTTCTTAAGGCCACAAGACCACAAAACCCCAGGTGGAACAGCAAAAACAAGGAGACGAGCTGGTGTGTGTGTTTGAACAGTAGACTCTATACCTTGTCCATCTGAGCAATGTGTGGAATGTCATCCCAGGCTGAGCTCTCCGTCAGATCGAAGCACAGTTGTCGGCTGCAGGGAGAAGGGAAAAAAAAACACTGCTGGAAGATTTACACTTCGGACCTTTAAGGCCGACGACACGCCGCCCGACTTTCAGGGCCGATTATCGCAGTGACATTTGGCCATTTCAGAGGCCACATTCCAATTTGAGTCAGTCTTTTTTCTCATATGACAAAAGGGTGTCCAGTTTAAATGATTATGAAGTGAAAGCATATGGACACAGGTTAAAATTGGCTAAAATGACAATGGCAATTTTAAGATTTATATAAGCAACAGAAGGTCATCTTACTTGTTCATGCCATTGCATATAAATAAACATGATCACATTACCATAAGCGCAAATATGATCTGAAATATTTTCTAGGTTGCCTGCGCATACATAAAGACCATTGAAAAAAGGACAATAAATGGAATATGTAAAAGTTATTTCTACCAGAAAAACTAGATGTTACTGAATCAAAACAACAGGACATGTAATGCAAAAGTTTTAATATGAACTGATTTGTAGCAGTAAAAGAAATACTTGAAATCTTGATTTGTGGTAAAACTACATTATGAAAATATTGTTATGCTACAGTGTGAAAGTGCCCAGGTAGTTTTAAAGTCTCACTCCAACACGTGTTTGAGCTGGTTAACCAAACCATCCATTAATTTCCCAATAAATCTTTAATAATCACAAAAATGCTACATGGCAATGTTTGCCAATCTAAATATTAACATACCTAGAATTTATATGTACGCTAGTCTGAAATGGGACTAAGGTGGTTGGCTATCTGTGAGGCAGATACAATAATGATAAAGCTTTGTGCTTCAGCTGTGATACAAAGAACAAGAGCAAAAGTTTTGAGAATATAAACATATTTAATTACTTTTATATATTATGAGAATCAACAACCGCTTCAGTCCCCTCTGATTTGAAAACTGATAAAGAGAAAGAACAATCATGATCTTGTTCTTTTCGTGACTATAAACCCAGAAATCAGCAAATTTATTGAACTGAATAGGTATTGATTTTCATCTTTATGTCTTAATGTATGTGAGTATCTTCACAATTCATGGTCAGAGACAAGGAGGAAGTACCTAAGTGCAGGACTAGGCAGGACAAAGGCAGATGTAGGAACTAGGATTTAATCAACAAAAGTGCTGCAAAGGCATAATATTAAACAAAACTCAATTCAGACCAACTAGAAAATAAAAACAGAAAAAGCTACTGGGTGGATGGACTTGTTGCTGATTGACTGGAAATCAAAACAGAAGCAGAAAACTGTGGTGATCAACAATAAACTGGCTGAGAATAAATGACACTGGACACAATAAACTCACAGAGTTCTCCACCTGAACTAAAAACTGAACACCAGAGAAAGAAACGGTGATAATAGCACAACACTTGAAACAGAAATCCAACTAGAACTGAACTCAACACAACCAAAACCTCAAAAGCAGACCATGACCATTTTTTTAATTTGCTTTGTCAATTTTTCTGTAATATCCTGAAGTGTAAGAGGTATATTTACCTCTTATACTTCATCTCTTCTTTCTCGTGTCCTCCCTTAGCATTTCCTTTGGTCTTTATGTTGTATTAGCCAATATTAGTTGTTTTGTATTTTTAAAATTTTTAATAATTAAGACTACTGATGTTGGTGTGATACATGTACTGTGAAGGAAAATGGTGTGGTTCAAGACTGGAAACTAATGTTGTGGACTGCAGTATCTCAGTGCTCCAGGGCAGCTTCAGGCCCAGGAATGTGCATGATGAATGTCATTGTACTTCAAACGCAGTCAGAGGCTAAAACTTTTAAGGTCTGCACATTGCTTTAGTGCTGCTTTAATAGCTATTGTAAATAGAAAGTTTTAGTATCAAAAGAAAGAAAGACACTAACTCAGGTAATTGAGAGGTTTTCACATTTTTGCCTGAAAATCGAGCAACAGATTCATGGAGGCTTTAATGAAATAATTAGAACTGCAAAAAGCACATGGTATAAATGTGTATACTGATGGCAGTTTTACCAAAAGTTGGGGGTCAGTTTTGCAGACAATTCTCTGAAAAATCTCTAGTTGATGTACTGGTTTTTACTTTCACATAAATATGTTTTATTGTTTTTCAAACACAACATAAAAACTGAAAGAAAAACATGAGCTCAGATCAACTGTGATATTCCAGCTAAGTTTCTGATAATGATCTGATGACACTTTAGTGTCAGCAATGATTCAGTGGTTGTTAAATCAGAGTACTGAATCAGTCATTACCAACAGGTTTTATTAGTAATGATCTCAGAGAGCTGCAGTTTTCTATAGAAAAACTTCAGATCTCTGCGGATGTGACTGTGCACATTTCTTTTCTTTTTTTTTTTTTTAAAAGCCCTTCCCATATCTTTTAACAAGAGTAATCCACCATTTCCATGAATGATGCAGTATGTGTCTTCAGCCTTAGATGGTGCTCTCCTCCACTTCAACACACACTCTATGGGTTCAGTTTGACAACCTGCTGGGATCAGCCTGTCCCCTCTCTGTCATTGGACCCTCAGTGTAACCATGAGGCCACCCTGACAGGCAACAGCAGGTTTTTTCTGTAGCAACATGTTGCCTTGGTGTCGCTGCCGTCTCATTAGTGTGCATTTGTGTGTGGCGGCAATGATGGGAAGTAACAGAGTCTCACATTTTCCTGCAGCAACTGCTGTGTCACTGTTTTTACAATCAGGAATTCAGGGTCGTAAAATAGTGATGGTTTGTTCAACAAACTGTTGTTTTCTGGGTTTTCATTCGTCACAGCTTCTGCTCAGTTGCTTTTGCTATCTGATTTATTTTAGGTTTTAGATTAATATGTTGATGAAGCATGAGAAATATGTCTAATTGCTACATAGGAGGAAATTATTTATCTAGCCTGCACACAATATGTTGGATGATCCTGTAGGTGATGCAGACCACACTAGAGGACAACAGAAAGAGTGGCAGTTGGGTCATCTGTCAGTCAATGCGTCATTGTTTGGTGACTTGTAACAAAGGCACAGGCCCACCCAAACATTTAACCCACACAGTTTGCAGAGCGTGTGTGCTTTTAATGTCATTTAAAGTTTCTGTGCAAGAAAGTGAAAAACACTCTCACTAAATTCCCATAAATATATCATTTCTGCAAACAGCAAGAAACAAGGAACATCATTTTATTTTATTCTTTTGTGTCATCCATCTATCATTCTATTATTCCAGATATATGACTTTTTGGCTGGTATATTTGTTTTGTGAATTCTCAACTTGGTTTATTCAAGTCCACACCTGAAAAAGAATGAAGATATGGATGCTATGAGTAAGACAGGAGGGAGATAGATAGATAGATAGATAGATAGATAGATAGATAGATAGATAGATAGATAGATAGATAGATAGATAGATA
>JBBBVU010000006.1:5692259-5713539 GCA_037177055.1 Atherinosoma microstoma
AGATAGATAGATAGATAGATAGATAGATAGATAGATAGATAGATAGATAGATAGATATTGATCCCAAGGGAAATTGTAAATAAGGCAGAGAGACAGAAATAAAACCCACAAACTCCTCTGCAGCTTTGCCTTTGTTCAGACATGCCACTGCCAGTGTGTGTGTGTGTGTGTGTGTAAGTGTGTGTGTGTGTGGCACTCTGTGCTGTGTCAGGACAGATTTACAGCAGGTTTGGCCTTGGGCTTTGTGTGTCTGTGTGTCTGATGATTCGGGGCAGGTGTGTGCGCGTGTGTGCATGGCTTCCGTCACAGCCAGGTGAAGAGTTCAGAGTTCATCTCGCATCAGAAGGGAAAGTTAACCAGCGGCTTGTCACTCTGCTGGCCTTGGATCAGGAAGGAATGAGAAAGTGTCAGAGGACCAAAAAGAAAAAAGGCTGCACTTACACTAACAGTTTTCATGTTTATGTGACACCTCTGTCATTCAGGACCTCATAACTCCCAATTTAGAATGTTGATGATGTCCAGGTTTAGCTTTATTTTAGTCTCCGAATGACATCTCAGCTCTCCACAAGGATACCCAGTGAAATATTATCTCAACACAGATTTTGACACTGCAATTAAATTTTCTTCATTGTTCAAGACTAAGTTATTTTATATTCTGGAATTGTTTCATGTAATATTAATTTTAAGCCAGTTCCATAAAAGGTAGGGGATGAGAGAAGTCTTCACTTATTACCACATGTGTTGATTCAGATCTTTTAGGCTTACTCTTATAATAACAATTATGAAGGTTTCTCACAACAAACACGACACATATAGAACTGCAGTTACACACTTTAGATTTAATGTGGATGATAGCTGCAGGTTCCTGAGCGCTCAACACAGGCATGGGCAAATATCAAAGTTTACTCCACACACAAACTTGCGGACTGACAGAAAGGCAAAGCATCGACTGACCTTTCTTGTGCACTTGTATAATAAAATAAAATCATACAAAGTGAAACTATAACAGACATCATAAATACAGGCATTATCTTGTATTTGTGCTGCAAATATTGTGAGATTGCATCAAAAAATTATTTGCCAAGCAGAACTTAAAAACTTACTTAAAACCCCAATCTTGGTAAGTAACTGGATACGTAGCAGTTCTGAAAAGATGAAGGCATTCTTATCTCAATCAATCTTTAATTTTGTTTTTGTTTTTTTTCAGTTTTGCTTTTAACATAAGTGATTGTATGATCAGACTCCCAATCCACAGATACACACCAAGTCTTGTGGTCTGAAGTCCCACTGCTTGCTGCTTCTGTCTGGACCACACTTATGTGCCAACATGTCTCAATCTGTGGATTTGAAATCCATTATTTGTAAAGGTTTCTTACAGATTATAAAATCTAATGCATACATGATTAATTTCCCCTTAATTGTAAATAAATACTAGAAGCAAATTTGACAGGCTGAGCCAATCCAGCGCCTACACTTTACCATTAACTGTTTAAAAGCTGATATTACATCAGAAGATGGTAATGTCACAATACAGAATAAGATATATTAGATTCCTTCTTTTTCTTTAACCTTTATTCATACAGATGATCCAATTAAAATCCAATGTCTCATTTTCAAAAGAGACTTGTATCAGAGGAAA
Organism: Atherinosoma microstoma; assembly: GCA_037177055.1. Lineage (NCBI taxonomy): Eukaryota > Metazoa > Chordata > Actinopteri > Atheriniformes > Atherinidae > Atherinosoma > Atherinosoma microstoma. Next base: position 5,693,899 of record JBBBVU010000006.1, read on the forward strand.
TTACGATGATAAAATAAAAACAAACAATAGATATCAGATAATGTGCCATGCATGTATACAGAGGATTCTAGACACAGTACAGACACAAAAAATTATAATCATTATGTAGAATACAAAAGTTAAATACACATTTGCATATGTATTGTTACAATTATGCAATACATGATGATGCTTTGATAAAAGTCCAGTGGAGTCTATCATACTGCACATTAAAACAAAGCAACAGAATGTATGACAGGAGTCCAGTACCATTTCTGATGTCCCAGCTGTTTAGAAACAAATAAAACAATAAACAGCACACATCGATTTTAATTAGATTGTGGTCTGTTTTACTCAGGAGGACTGACGTGGAGTTGGGCTGACAGCTTTCTGTGGTCGCAGCAGGAGGATCATCATCTGACCAACAGCACACAAGGTCACATTTAACCTCCAAACCAAACACCAAGGCCTGCTGTCTCATTTTTTTATAATTACTTCTGTCTATATCATCATGGGATTAAACACTGACTTCCAAAATGTGAGACAGGAAAAAACGAAAATAAGAAGAAAACATCTGCCCACATAATCAATTATACACTACTCACAAAAAGTTTGGGACATTCAGATTTTAAGTCAAATTTACAGAACACATAAAATGTTCGCTAATCTGATATTGATGTGTGGCATATAAATAGAATAATGGAGTAATTCCACCATTTTATATAATTTATTGAAAGAAAAGCTGACAAAAAACTTCACTATCTCAATAACGTGTCGTCTTGGTCTGATGATGTCTGTCAACAGTGTGATAAAGAGAACTGTTTAAATACAAGTTGTCATTGAACCAGAACATTTTGGTGACTGATTCACGGTTCAGACACCTTTTCTTTTTTTTTTTTAGGTTATTCACCTTGTTGAGAGCAGCATGTTTTGCAAAAAGTACTTAAACATTGTGCATTTGTATGTTTGCATTCAAAAGCATGAATAGTTCAGTGAAATTTAGTTAGAAAATGATGGTTATAGAGCATTTAAGGTTCATTCTGACATCATTCAAAAAGGCAAACATCCGTTACTTTTTGTGAGTAGTCTATATTGTTGATGCAAAACAGTCCAAGGTTTTTTTTAACTGAAAATTTAACTGAAAGATTTGGGGTGGGTTTTTTTTACTCATTTCTGAAGCATATATCATGAAACAAGAAGTGGCGAGGTTTTGCAACTTGACCAGGCCAACTGTGTGCAGATCTGTCAGCTGATGGTGTATGTTCACGAGGCCACAAATGATGGCTCTTTTGGGCCTTTTGGGTTTTTTTATTATAACTTTTGACTCTGTAACTGGTAACTTGTTTGATGTGTGGATTATTTTTTAATTTGAACATATATCTACTATTTTCTGTCTTTAATTCTAAACCAATAAAAGTATGAGAAGATTAAAGAGAGCAGTCTAGTTTAATTCAAGATGTAATTTCTGTAACTGTGAAGGTCTGGGTGCAACCACAATCAGATCAGATTTATCAGAGAAAATAAGATGATAAGGAAAATGCAGTCTGCTGGTTGAATCGCTGAAAACATTTTTTTTTCTTTCGGCATCAATGTTTCCATCACTTTACGACCATGGCTTGTTATCACCTAAACCCTCTGTCTCACCCTTTCCAGATCACATTTGTCACTACTGGAGTATTTCTTGTTTCCACACAGTCCGGGAAAACAAGAGGATGTGCGTGAAAGAGGAAGCAGCACATGTTGAAGATGACAGTTTGTTTTTCGGTGTCCTACCAGTGTGAGAGAAATGCACCAGAAATGTGTTCCCATTCGAGACAAACCCCTCATTCAGATTTACTGCCTGAGATCTTCGTCCATCAGGTCATGCTGTCTATCTGTAAATTGGGTGGGGCTTCACACCAACACATGCAATGAGATTAAAGTAATCTGATTACAACTGGAATCTTGCAGGTTTACTGTTAAGACAACAAGAGCAGTTTACTTTTGTTTACTTGGGGTCTGTTGGTGCTCACTAATGCAGTGTTAGCAGCCACTTATATTACCTAAGTACACACTGAAAATCCTTCTGTTTGTACTGAACCTGTAGTTTGTTATAACATAAAGTCTGCATATTTACTGCAAAATTACAGCCTAATACATCTTTTACTCAACTTTGTGGAGGATTTACATCTCAGACACCATTATTATTATTATAAAACCCATATGCAAACATTTGGATATTGTCTGTACTTCCTGACTTTTCTTTTTGCTTTCCATAATGTTTCTCTTTGTCATGTAAAACAATGTAATTAGCTGTTAGAGAGGCTGCAACCAACATCTGTGGAATCTCACACTTACCCTTCTGAATGAAAGGAGAAAAAAGGTGCAACATCAACAGTTGCCTTTCCAAGAATCTGAGGATTGCGTAATCTGTGGTTCGTGGTTATTGATTGATTGCTGTCTGTGGTATTGCTGAATGAATAAGGTAGATGATTACGGGAAGGTGAATTAATAATGAAACGATAATAATGTTTCAATCTGATTGCCTTGCCTGTTGGATAGATAACTGCTATGTTAGTATGACGTGTAATCTGCTCTGTAATGTGTAATACACCCAAGCCTTCCTCTTCATCCTCCTCTGGAGCCTGCAGTCTGACTCAGACGACTGCGTAAGTGCTCCATACAAAGAGCCAACCTGCACGCAGCCATAAATAAGGTCCCCCGCACCCCTGGGTGTGACAGGACAGGTTGAGATGAAAGGTTCCTGTCTGCTAGCTTCCCCTCTAGCTTCTTATTAAAGAGCTTTTAACATGTAAACAGAACAGAGACACACACTCATAAAACAGAGGGGGAGAGTGTGTGACCCTTCCTTCCTTTCTATCTTGATTTGGTTCTTATTCTGTCTGTTTCTCAGTCAAAATGCACTCAGACAAAGTAAGCAAAGTTTGGCTCCCATTATTTCTAAAAAGCAACATGTGTTCTGGTTTGTTTGGTCTTTTTTTTCCCCCATTGCAACATGAGCAAAGAAGAAAGCTGTTCCAACAGGTGAAGTCTGATAAAACAAGGAGTCACTGTTTTGTAACTTTGTGGTTTCAGTTTATTTCAGTTGCTCAAAAAAAAACAGCATTTCAAATAACAGAGCCACGACGTGTGACAACACATACACCAATAACATAATAAGCAACAGTACTGTCCTGATGGAGATTTATCTGATAACTTCAGTGCCATCAACACTGATCAGGTCCCCTCACACCTGTATGGCTAAATAAGGACATCCTGTGAACACCAGTGGATTTTTTTTCAATGTGGAAAATGACAGTGGGCAAACTATGTCAACTAGCAACATGTGGAATTTCTGTCATCATGCTGTGATGCTGTGCAAAAGGCAAGTAGAAATGTATAAATTCATTTCACAGAGTCGGGTTACATTATTAGTTTGTGTTTTTTGTAGCCATTTAATGCTTTGTTCTGTGTGAGGTTAACACCCTGGACCGAAGATGAACAATTACCCTAACCTGTTAGTGTTTAATGATAGCCTAAGATGACACCTCAACTGCTTAAAATGTGTACATATGACACATGTCAAAGTGGCATAATATGAGGGCACCTTGCTATAAAATAATTTTGAACCATGGTTTAATATGCCTTCTTCATTCTGACAACTTTAAATACATCCAACTTCTGATTATTCTTTGTCTTTGCAGTGTAGAATTGTAATTTATAGATCAAGATGTACCTGTTTGATCTGTGAGTGATTAAACACAGCATAACTTGAGGGCCAGATTATCTTAACCATTTCATATTGGTTTTACCTTATCTTGTGATTTTTATGGACTTTGTAAATATCATATTGATATAATTTACTATATAAATCACAGCAATTGTCCAAAATCTATAACTTAGCCTCTCTGTTGTTATGTGTTTTGGGCATCAAATTTAGCTTTTGAATACTCTTCAGAAAATAACTTTCAACACACCACATGCTGTCTTTCTACACTCTTTAATCGAACATAAAGTTTAGAAGGTAAGTTGATGTGTTAAATTTGTCCGTGCCTCAACATGCATGGACATTATTCTGATTCAGTACGCTACTATGTGAGTTTTCACATAGCCCAGAAAAGAGATTTATATCACCAGTCTTGAGGTCCATCAAAAACTTAATTCATTAAGTTGCAAGTGGTTTAGATGCTAGATGCTCAGGTTATCACAGATCTTTATGTCAGGCTTGGTGGATCCTCCACTGCTCGTTTGCAGTTGATACAAAATGCTGCCACACGGTTTGAACCGGCACACACAAACATGAGCACATTTGTCCCACCTTAACATCACTTGACTGGTTATTGGTTTTGGATTTGTTTTAAAATTATTTTAATTGTTTTTAAATCCCTAAATGGTCTTGCTCCACCTTACCTCAGAAGTGCTGGACCCTTAGACCCACCTGCTCCCTCAGATCAGCTACTCCTGAGTCCTAACAGTCCCCAAGACAAAGAAGAGACTTAGAGGGGACGATGCCTTTGCTGTAGCTGCCCTTGAATTGTGAAATAACCTGCCACTCCACACCAGACAGGCCTCTACAGTGCTTTTCTAAGCATTCATACACCTGATAGGTGTGTCCGGAGGCAACGTAGGGTTCAGTGTCTTGCCCAAGGACACTTTGACATGTAGTCAGGGGGATCAAACCACCGACCTCTTGTTTAGTAGACGACAGCTCTATCCACCTGAGCTACAGCCGCCGTCATGTTGTTTTATGCTTCATGTTGCATGTTATGCTACTTATTTCTCATGTATTTAATAACAATTTTGAACAGCATTTTGGTGCTCTGTGTTTTTTTAAAATGCTAACAAATAAAGTTAGATTAGATTTCAACGTCATAAATTATCCATGCTGCTCAGACCATCCAGAACATGATCTCTGTCCTGAGAGGTTTAAATGATGCTGCTTTCAGTTTTTATGCACCATTTATGTAGAACTGCAGTACTAATATAATTCTGTCTTCTTTAAATGAAATCTGGGGATAGGTTTATTGAATTAAATTGAATGACTTTGATTAATGACAATGTCTAAGGTGTTAATTATGTGGATTTTATGAATTATGAATACATTTCACTCGTTATGCCTCTGACAAATGGATATATGGGCACTTACTTTGTTGGCTACATCAGTGTCTGATGATGTGTCCTGCTGAGAAGAGACAGGTAACACACACACATACACGCACACACTATCAGACTCAGCCACTCCTGCTGGGTAGTGTAGACACAACCCCACTGAGCAGGTTGGGTCTAACAATGGACCATCAGCAGGGAGGACCCTGCTGTAATCCATGTTAACATAAGAATGGAACAACAGCACACATTCTGCCAGAATACTCAGTTCTCATCAGGTGACAAAGATGGGAGACAGATCAAACCATCAAAATCTCCTCACTCTAAAGGTCTAATGTTTCTCCTCACGAAGATGAAAGTACAAGAGCACAACGGCAAACACCTTGGATTTGAATGTCTTTTCATTCAGTGGCATGTTTGCACAACTTCCCAGTTTGTCTTAATTAAATGTGTTTGTGTCTGTACATGTTGTGGAGCTGATTCATAATCATAGGGATTGGTGATCGGAAGGATTGATTCATTTGAGATGGGCAGATGTGACCTAACAAGCCCTCAGTATAACTTTAATGGCATCACTGGTCACTATGTAGTACCAATATTCACTATATCAAAGGTGAGAGCTTCATAGTTGGGTGTACGTGCTGCAAATGGAACACTGGAAGCTGTCCAGTGATCTACAGAGATTTGAGGATAGGATACTGTGTATTTTTTAATATCACCAGTTTTAATTAGCAGGAGGCCGAGTGAAAACTGTGAGGAAGCGATATATTACTTCTGTAGTGTCTGCAAATTTGATTGATATTTTAAACCAAACCCCTGCTTCCATTTACCCGCATCATGTGATTTTATTGTTGATCATTTTAACAACAGACTGAAGTCAGCCATTGATGCAGTAGCCCCATTCTAAATAAAACCATTAAAAAGAAAATCCAAAAGGCCATGGCAAAGCAAAGAAATTATGGAGCTGAAAAGAAATTACAGGAGAGCAGAGAGGAAATGGCGAAAAATGAAACTAACAATTAATTATAACATTTTACATGAAAAACTCAAAATCAGCAACACAGGCTAGAACACTTCATTTTTCAAAACTCATCACAGATAACAAAAAAAACCAAGATTTCTTTTTAAAACCATTGATCTTATAATAAATGTTGATAAGTCCTCCATGCCATCATCAGATGCTGCATGTGAGAGCTTTGCTGACCATTTCAGAAGTCAAATCCAGTTTTTTATCTCAACAACATGTTGATTTTAACAAAGCTGAAGCATTGTTTTCATCCGAGGAAACACTGGAGAGTTTTGTCCTGGTTGATGCAAAGATGCTTGGTCGAGTTTTCTCCCAGCTAAACCCAACAACCTCTCTTTTAAAAACATTTTATGGTTTCTTTGAGCCTGAGCTTTTAAATATAGTTAATTGCTCTCTTCAGACGGGTGTCTTCCCATCTGCTTTTAAGACAGAGGTGGTGAAGCCCCTTCTAAAGAAGAGTAATCTAGATCACAGTGTTTTTAATAATTACAGTCCTGTATCCAACTTACCGTTTTTAAGTAAAATTATAGAAAAAGTTGTTTTTATTCAGTTAAATGAGTTTGTGAATAAAAACAATATTTTGGAAAAATACCAATCTGGTTTTAGGATGACCCACAGTACTGAGACGGCCCTTTTAAAAGTTGTGAATGATCTCAGATGTTTAATGGATGCACGGAAAATTCTGTCCTGGTTCTGCTGGATCTTAGTGCCGCCTTCGACACAGTAGACCACCAGATTTTACTACACAGACTCAGAAGTCTGGTGGGCCTCTCAGGTACTGTTTTAAAATGGTTTCACTCCTACCTCACAGATCGACAATTTTTTGTTGGTATGGACACATGCACCTCAGGAATCCATGAAATTAAATGTGGGGTTCCCCAAAGATCAATTTTACTTTTTAATCTGTACATGTTGCCACTTGGGGATGTCATCAGGAGATGTGGCATTGCTTTTCCCAGCTATGCTGATGAGATGCAGCTTTATATCACCGTGTCTCCTGATGACTTAGAGCAGAACTTTAATCCTTCTCAGTGTGTGAGAAATCTGGGTGTTCTTTTTTACTCTGAGCTTAATTTTATTCCACATATTAGAAATGTCACAAAGACAGGATTTTATCATCTTAAAACATTGCCAGAGTCCGCCCATTTCTCTCTCTTGCCAGCACGGAGATGCTGATGCTTTTATTTCTAGTATAATAGATTATTGTAATGCCCTGCTCTGGTCTTCTTAAAACGAGTACTTCCAGTTTACAGTTACTCCAGAACTCAGCGGCAAAGAACTCTGACAAGGACCAGAGGGTGAGAACACATTACACCAGTTTTAAAATCGCAGCATTGGCTCCCCGTGCGTTTCAGGATTGATTTTTAGATTCTTTTAGTCATTTATAAATGTCTTAATGGTTTTGGGCCTTCTTATTTACTTTGTTTCAAACCATGAACCCTCGTGGACCCTGAGGTCCTCTGGTACCGGCCTTCTAGTAGTTCCTAAAGTTAGGACTAAAACCCAAGGTGAGGTCTCATTTTATTATTATGGCCCTCGTCTGTAGAACAGCCTGCCAGGGGGCCTCAAGTCTGCAGAGACTGTAGATGTTTTTAAAAAGAGGTTCAAGACCCACCTTTTTAGCTTAGCTTTTAGTTGACTTTTATTTAATTTTGTTTAGTCTTTCTTTTTCTTACTTATCAAATCATCAACTTTTTAGACTTATTTAAACTTATCTAACTGTTTTAATGACCATTTCTGTTTATTTATTGTATTTTTATTTATTTATTTTAACTTTATTTTAGTTCATCATTTTTATGAACTCCTTTATCTGTAAATTAAATTTTTGTTGCTCTTATCTGTTGTCAGGGGATCCTCCACTTTTCCTGCTCTGTTGGCAGGGTCGTTGCCAGGGTGACTGCTCTTGCCTGGGTGGCTGAGGGTCCGGTGCTGCAGCCATATGGCTGTGTTGGGACCCAGGCCTGCCCTGGTCTGGGTGGTCCAATGGTGGTGCCCTCTGTTGTCCTGGGTAGGCTGGGTCCCGGTGTGGACGTATCCCCACGATACCGTTACCTCACAGCTGTGTCAAGCCAGATGTTTATGTTTATTTTACCAATATATGTGTATATATATATTTACTTTTACCATTTTCAAGTTAAGAGAGACAGTCACTAGGGACTACAGTTTATATTTGTGAAGACTGGGGTGGTGGAGGTTGGGGGGAGTTAACTTTTTCCTATCTTTGTGTGTGTGGGGGTGTTTCATGTGTTTCATGTGAATCACCATAACTTACAACCCAAAACAAGAATTCATCTTAACTTGAGCTTGAGCAGACTGTATAACACTAATAAAAACTCTGCCATGTCATGCTGGCTTTACATAAATCAGCGCCAAATTACACTCGTGAATATCAACAGTGTGTCACCATTGTGTCATTCGTCTTTGTTTCTCAAAAGCCCGAGGCTGACTAGTTTGCAGGAAACTGTTGTGTCTCATCTCGGATTTTTCTCACCAGTCCAGTATAAGTGAAAAGTAAAAATGCTCACACCCTGTTATCTGTTTAAGATTTTTCTACTCTACAAGAAGTCATTTCAAAAGGTGGGTTAAAAAAACAACTCATTATTGAGTTCAGTTCTTGAATGATTGGCATCTCGTATTTTCTGAGCATAAGTATGAATGAGGTTTTAATTGCAATGTTCTCTGGAAGGAGGATCTGATACATCAAGTTTCCAAATAGATTAGCATGAGAGTGGACACAGTCTGATGTAAACAAACAACCCTTTTACCCAAGCTGACAAAAGCTGAGATAAGATCTATGTAGCTGCCAGGGATGTTACCTCTACTTTACGCACACACACAAGCACATTAAGCTCTCTGAGAGGTATCTGTATCCCTGCATGATTAATTAAATGGGAACAATGGTGGGCCAACACCTTAAGAAAAAAAATAATACTAGTTTAAATCTTAGCAGGCACACAAGAAATGTATTAATCAAACATTTTTATTTGGGAAAATCACTTCACTAATCCCAGTTCATAAATGTGTCCTGCTCCTTCTTGCCTCCTGAAGCTTATCCAGGAACTCAGGCGCTCACTCTCACACAGCAGTGCAGTTGTGAGTTCAAAGCGCAGCCCCAGGCCGCTGACGGAGGGAGGAACTGGTGAATGAAAGGATGAATGAATGAAAGGAAGGTAACATACCTTCAGGGGTCAAAACAGGTGAGCTTTAATGGAGCCTTTCCCTTTCAGGGTTCATACACACTCTCTCTGTCTCTCTCTCTCTCACACACACACACACACATACCTGGATACTGTCGCTCTTTCTTTCTAACCTTCCCCACACACAGGTTTGATGACTGACTTACTCTTCTTACTTGCAGTGTTTGAAAAATTTGTATATTTTATCATTAATATCATGCCATTAAAACACAAGTTAATGGTGCAATCATTTGCTGTCATGGTAGGTATTTATGTAAATGTTAAGACTTCATGGCTGAATGACTGTCTTTGTGACCTTTGGCCTTTTCAGAGTTTGTTTCTTGATCCCAGAAAGTAAAGGAGATTAAGTTTTCTCGCTCTATTGCATTTCCATCATTTCCATCAGGATGCAGAGCACTCATCGACTCATTTCCAGCTTCTGTGTTTTCAAAAGTTTCCAGTTTAAGTTAAGATTTTGGTTTGTGCCTAAGGTGGTTAGCGTGCAGTATGGGAGAGAAGAAACCCTCTGTCCTCACCTTCCACTCTCAGCTCTCTGATCTCCCCCAGAAGAGGAGATAGAGGAGGGGGATGCAGGTGACACCCCTCCCCACCACCGCCACCAGCAGCAGTCACAACTCCTCCCTATGGTGCTGACAGCTCGAGGCCTCTCAGGTCACTGGAAAACTAACCTCAGGCTGGATGGCAGTGTGTTGGTTCTCTGCTATTCTCTGTTGTAGATACTTGGGTTTTCCATGATGCATTAAGTTTGCAAAGTCTACATGTTTGACATCTTAATAGTTAATGACATTATTTGTTTTATTTCTGTCCTATTAACTCATTTTACACATTTGTATATTTTCTATGATTTGAGTCTGAAGAAAACAAAAAAAAATCAATCCATAACTTCCATGAAAAGGCAACATATTTGCAAAGTATGCAGAATAATTCTTCTCCTGACATTCCAAATTCCTGCCTGTGCCTCACATTTATTTCTCACATTAAAATCTCTCTAAGGAGTTTGCATTATATGTTCAGGTACTGAAATTTGGAACTTAAAGTCTCTGTGTTGAAAGACATGATGATTCATTCAGGTTCACCATCAGTTTTTCCTCTAAATCTCTTTTTTATAAGTAAAGTTCTGAAATGAACATTTTGTTGGCTTACATTAATAATCTATAGGAGTAGTTTATTTCACAGATTTATACTTTTCTTCCACGATTTTTGTTCTTTTTTTTTTGGCCTTTTATTCCCTTGTGAGATTTGACCTGCTTTTGGGGGCTGGGTCCAGAGTTATTTCACACACACATACACACTTACACAAATCTCTTCTTTGTGCTTCCAGGCCTTCAACAAAGCAAAGAAGGTAAAAAAAAAAGGCCTCTATTTACCTGAACCACCTCTCCGTAAGGAACAAGAGATCAACACTACCTTTCTTTTTTTTCTTTCCTTTTACTGCCTTCTTTACCCCTTTATACCCCCCACACCTCTGATCGCCCCATTGTCGGACAGGACAAAGGCCACGAGAAAGAGGGAGAGGTAAATGGGGGAAGTTGGTGGGTCGAAAGAGGAGGGGGGAAACTCACCTGATAAGAGGATGAATGATGTTGTTCACTGTGGTGTGAGGAGGAGGAGAGAAAGAAAAGAAGATGGATGATGAGCTACATCTATGAATAATAACACTTTTTCTACATTTAGTCGTATTTCAAGCTCACTTTTAAAGTCACACATGAAACTGTAACTCTGGTTTCCTGATCAGGATTCAAGGTAAAATCACACGAGTAAATATTAAAGATTCGTATTTCAATGTTGTAATATTGAATTCATGTTTATTTACAATCTACATATGTAATATTTGTACTTTTTAGGTGTGTTCTAGGTGACACGTTATTCAACAAACTGCACATCTAAAGTAAAAAGGACAGACTCCCAGGTTCAAAGACCGACAAATAATGATCGATTTGTTTCCACTGAAACATTTCATCATCCCCATGATATCACCACTGTACCAAGTTAATTCAGATCCTCACTTTGCAGTGACTCGAACAGGCAAACAGCCAATCCTGCAAGGACTGGTTTTATGAGAAAGCATGAATCAGAATTCAGAGGAAAAAAAAGTTGTTTTGAAAGCAGACAGCGGACAGAGGTACAGAGAAGTACTGAGTTATATGAGGCAAATCCTCTTTCCTAACTTTTCCACCTGAAAACCCTGATGTTGAGCAGTTAATGTTTACAATGTCCACTCTTGGTTATGATAGCTTTCTTCTCACCCTTTTTCCCGATGTTTTTAACACTGAGTTGGTGGAATTATATTAAGACTAGTGTGAATATTTGATTCAAATTTATTCAAGATTCAAATTTACTTTTTAAAACAAAATATTGTTTTGTAAAAGGGCTATGTGGGCCCGGTGTGAAAGGGCTATGAGGGCTATAAATATTCACCTTCTTCCAATATAAGGAGAAATCTACTGTGTTCTAAAAAAAACATCCACAGATATTGAGAAATTTGTTCAAATAACCTTAATAAGAAAGTCATAATGCATTACCTGAGGAAAACCCAATTTATATTTAAGGTAAAAAAAAAAAAGGGGGGGAAGTTAAATAATGTCAGCTGATGACTTTTATGTTCTTTACTGGAGATCATTCGATTTTTCTTGACTGTTATATCAGCATCCGCATTTTAGATTACAACAGGAGAGAAGGAGAGAGTAAAGAGGGAATGATGGGGAGAAAGAAAGAAAGCACAGAGATGAGGAATTTATATGGCTGGGGCTATAGGTTATGGTGAATTATCCTGAATTAACAGTGTGTTTACTTTAGCTTGGAGGCTGCTGAGTGAAGCGGTGATGTTGGGATGTCAGGTGACCTAGCTCTTTGTTATGGAGAGAGGCAGGCTGGCAAAAGCAGCTCCAAATGACTGGCAAGAATGTCACCTGAACAATGCAGTGATTCTCCACCACAGCAGCATCCATCATCATTAGAGTTTACCCGTTGTTGTGAAAAACTCCTGTGAATACCTTTGTTAAGTTGTACTGTCAAGGAGCTGCGACTTTGACCTCCGACCTTTCCACTGTCACTATTTACTTTATTGATAGAGGAAATTGAAAACAATCTACTGTTCATTAACATAATATATCATTTGAAAATATTTACTTCTTAATGTTCTGCATGTTATGAATGAAATGCTGCTGCAAATAAAAAACAACTGAAAGAAGCATCAAACTTAAATGAAGTTAATTTTGGGAACTGAAAGAATATTTTTAAATATAAAAGTTTATGCAATGCTTATGGAAAAAAAGATCGTTCTCCTTATCAGATCAATGTTGAATGCCAGGTGCAAAGCAAAATCTATTTTAAAAGGACTTTGAATTGAATCATCTTTGTCTTATTTAGTTCATGTTATGTTAAAAACAAATAAAAACAGCTGTTGTGCCATTTCCCACCCCATAGAGAATCCCATGTTGTAGCAGCTTAAAACTTATCCTACAGCAGTAAAAGGAAGGACAATTCAACTGGGATTATTTTCATGATAGTCAATGAAACTTTATTTATATTTATTTATTGTTATGGAAATACATTATGTGTAGAAATATGCAGATCAAAACAGCATCATTCATCTTAAATTTGAATATTGCCTATATTATAATTATACATACACTTTCTGCTGATCTGTCTGAGATTTATATCCTATAACACAGGAACCTAAAGACAAGACGAGTATTGCTGGAAACAGTGTGGTTGGTGCCTATATATTTATGCATGTGTGTCTATGTTGACCAGCCTTGCTACAAGATACACTTGGTGGGACACACCATGGGTAAATGCAATCCGCTCTCTTTCATGGTTTGTTTATGTAGCTGCTGTCTAAAAACAGTTAGCATTAGCATTAATGAGCAAAGTACAAAGACAGTGAATGGGCCACTGTTAGCATTTGCTGAACAGCCTTTTATTGATACAAGCACAGAGTCAGCTGAGGTGGGGTCATTAGTCCTTCATTTACAACTCATTAACAGGGTAACTTTACTCTTTGATGTTTGACAGAGGCTTTAGTTTATCCTTTTAAAAACTTTGTAGCAGTGAATTTTAAAAAGCAGCAGCCAAAGGTCTAAGTCAAGCTTTAGGTGATGTCAGTTGAACATTAATGACAACTTGTACAAATTCTATTTATTTCTTTATGTTGTAAGCCTAATTGTGAAAACCTTTTTTTGCACATCTGTGAGGATACACCATTGTATCATTGTTTTGTGTTACATTAAAGACAGACTACTCAACTTTTCCCATTTCCCATTTTCTCAGTGATGCGCCCCCTATCAACAGATAATCTGAAATCTATCTTGCATCCTACCTGTAGCCTACTGTGACATTTCTCTAGACAGTAATCTTATCTTGACTCTTGTCTTATCTTTTGCTCTTTCTCTGTCTCTCTTTCATTTCCTCCCTTCCTCTGATAATGTCCTCAAAGGTTTTTTTGCTGAATCAGCCACGGTGCACGTTCAAAACGACCAGTTTGTTTACATCCACTTGCTAGCGTGCAACGCATGCGCAAAGCGAAACTCAGCACGTGTGCATCCCTGATGAAAAAGTTGTATAGTGCAGTTTCTCAGCCACGGGACACTGGTGGGCCGTGATGTCTCTAGAAATGCACATAATAGATGTCATTGTGCCATCAAGTGAGCCTGGAAATCAGAGTTTTAAGGCAAAAAAGTTAAGGAATGGGCCTTTAGGCTCGTCCTCTAATTTTATTATTCTCTTAATTGTAGATTATATAACCCAATAAAGTGTCTAATCATGAGTAATATACAAATAGATTTGATTTCAACATTTTGGTAAAAATGATTGCTGCAAATAAATAAAAAAACACCTGCAGCTACTCCTAATCTAAGTTGGCAACAACGTGATCTCATAGTAATGTTGGTGGGTCACTTTACGATGGCAAAATAATCCATCAAACACTTCAGTTCAGGCCCGTTGGGAAGACCGGAAGTGAATTAGGTGCCGGTCCAAACAAATCCTATAAACTTTTCAGTGAACTCTGAACACTGTCCACTAGTGGATGTATTACCAAAGAAAAATGTCGTAAAGCACACATGGGGAGTATGTGGGCAGTGATGTTTGAAAACATTTGAACAGAAGTAGCTATTTACATACATACAGTGAGCTTAATCGAGTTATTAGAGTAAAATCACAGGGTGAGGTTTAATTCTCTAATTTTGCATAGTATGAAATGCAGAACGAAACAAATATTTACTGTTAACACAAAACATGATTTGGAAAACAATGACTATGGCTTTTATGGGAGAAGGTTGGCTAGAAAAGGTACAGATTTGAAAAAACACAGAGAGTGTGCATGAAACTATTTTGACAAGACTTACAGGTGAACTCGTAATTATTTCCTGTCAATCTAGAGATGTAGCTAAGAGCAACAGAAATATAATGGCTATTTTTCAGCAAAAGAACCAACTCATTCTCAATGCTGTGTCACCTCGGGAGCTCTTTGTTTTTTGTATAAGTGTATTCCATAATACATACTGATATCTTTTTTTCCGTTACGTAGTTGGCTTCTGACTGTATATTAATGTAGAGACATATAAACATTCCTGTTAGTGAGGTCAGCACCAGCTCAAGTCCAGCATGTACTATAAAGAAAAGGGAGACAGGCAAACAAGCGAGATGATATAATCTGATGCTGCAAGCCAAAAACCTGGGGTTTTCCAGTCCGCACATGAATGTCGGGGTCCGAGTCAGTAAAAGTCTTCCCCCTGGAAGATATTATCCTAAAAGCATTTGAATGTCCAAAAATTGCATCATTATTTCAGTGGTAGGTGCAGAGCAGAGCAGTCGGTGACTACAAAAATAACTAAACAAAACTTAACAGTTTTCTCAGTCCCAGAGTTGTGCGTATATTAACAAAGGATAATTGAAACTCAGAAACAAAGACAATGTGTGCAATAGCTATTTGATAACATCAGACAAATGCTTTAAACATATCCATTATAATATAAACTGAATTGTCCATCTTTGTCATATAAACATCTGCCTTCAAGGCATGACATTCTAAACGGGTAGACAGGCAATCAAATTAGATCATGACATCACAACAAACACTTTGATTGAGTGGCTACTAATGGAGTTCATCCAGTAATTGATCACTCTCAGGAGATTATGTGTTAGCTAAGCAACAGTGAACTAACATTTGCCAAGTCAATTAGCACATGCTAATGGAGCTCCATTCATTTAAAGGGAAGTTTGCCAGAAGATGTCTGAATGCCAAGACGTACTAATGATGACTTGTATATTGCAGCCTGTGATTATGAGTCTCTGCCAGTAAAGCAACTAAGGAATAAAAATCTGGTGGATTTGAATTAAGGAGAAACCAAATGTCACTGGTTAACAGGAACAGGAACAAAAGTGTTCCATCTCGATGTGAACCAGGTCAGTATCAACTTTCTCTAGCAAAGTGACCCACTAATGGGATGTGTCATATAAGATCACAAAATACAAAAAAAAAAAAAGTAATCACATTTTTTGGATTTTATTTTATAAGGCTACAATCAGATTTGTAATTTCTCAAGAGAAAAAAAATACATTTCTGAACGTGCATGGACTCAGACACAGATGTAATCTGAATATGATAACAACGGAAGACTTCGAGGTTCCACCATCAGATGGCAAAAAAAAAAAAACGGTGGGGGCAGGGGAGCCACACAAAGATAGATTTTCTGGTTAGGAAATTATGCAAGGTTTGCAACTTACTTAACTTCTGCATTCTACATTATTCCAAAGAAATACAGCTTACCAAGTATATGTAAAAAAAAAAAAATATTATTCTTGATTTTACATGGGATGAAGTGTTATCTCTCTCTAAAGTGATCTAAATAATGTCAAAAAAATAGTGCTAATAGAAAAAAGAAAAAGACAAACCTGGAGGCACCCATGCTTCTTTACCTACTTTTAGCACAGAGGTTGAAAATGATGTAATTCAAAGTCATGACTTCCTCTTCAATACAGAGAAAAGTGAATCTCGAAATAAAAACCAGCAGTGAACAAGACAACTCTGCAGATGGAGCAATTTAAGAATAGCAAATTACATATACAAACTTTTAAATTCATGTTTTTCTGTAAGATTAAAGTGCTTTCAACTTTTCTAATTAAAGATAAAAAATAACCTACATGTTTTACTTTTAGCTGAATAAATAAGAATTAATGCTATATTTTATGTTTTTAATTAAAAAGTAAGCAAAAGTGCATGTAGTCTGAAGATGTTTTCTCAGCAAATGAAAATACTACATTGAGTGAAAACTGTGTGGACATTGGCAACCTCGGATTATGATAGATGACATCACATTGTGTGAGATGTGGAAACATGGATATCTCACAAGGATGCAGGACATGGTCCACAGATTATGTTGCAGAAACTGCACGGTTTAGGCTGCATCATATAAAGATGGTGGACAGTTCAACTGATTTATCGGTTACAATACAAATGTTTCCTGAATTTCAGGGCTGCAGTGAACATGTGAAAATGGCTTCAGTGACTCAGGGAAAACTTATCAAGTTAATAGTCTCAAACTATATTTGCATGCAAATAAAAGGACGTTTGTTGCAGTATTTTGCTTACAGATGTAAGAATTCAGAGTACTGTTTTGACAGTATTCTATGCTGCTAGTTTTCGATGTTTAGATGTTAGATTTTCAGGTGCCTGAAACAATATTTCCAACATGCGTTCTCTTTTGGTTGGACGGAAGTCTGCCGTGTTTGATAAGAAGAATGCATGTGGAGAGAAATGACATTATGTGGTGTAAATAAGATGAATAACACCAAACTGTTTAGGTTTTACTACAAGGAAAAATGTTACCTCCAGGTTTCAGTGTTTTGCCCCCAGGTTGCATCTTACAGTTG
Source organism: Atherinosoma microstoma (assembly GCA_037177055.1). NCBI lineage: Eukaryota > Metazoa > Chordata > Actinopteri > Atheriniformes > Atherinidae > Atherinosoma > Atherinosoma microstoma. Next base: position 5,711,062 of record JBBBVU010000006.1, read on the forward strand.
GTAACGGAGGCCGTTCATACCTCAACATTGTGTCCTGGCGAAAACAGTTATTCATGTTTTGATGTCATCTCATGTGGTAATCCCTCCATCTGGCGTTATAAATATATTCCTCTGTGAACACTGAATGAAAGCTGGAATCTAAAGGACTAAAGCGCAAACCAAATTGCAATCACAACATTTGGATTTTTTCAAAATGATTCCAGCATAAATCATTTTGAGTCTAGCAGACTATTTGTTGTGAAAATGATCTTAGAGCCAACATCTGATTACATCCTTTTCTGAAAGCTGAATCCAATCTATTTGACTATGGGGTCCATTAATTTTTTATGGTCACAAACAGCCCTACAAAAAGAAAAGAAAAAGGAAAAAAAGAGTAAATAACACAATAAATAAAGCTCATTCATTACAATATTTTCTAAAGGGGATAATCAAGTATTCAAGACTTGAATCTTGTTGTGCCAAAGAGTATGAATTTTAGTATAAATTACAATTCTTCTCTGTGGATATTCATGGGTGTTTTAGTGCGTTTCTCAGACAGCCAGAGCTGTTCTTCAGACTCTGAGCAGCTTATGGATTGGGGGAGTTGGGGTCTGTTTTGTTTGCTGAGAAAACTCATCAGGCTAATTCTTCACTAGTTTAATCCAGTGGTCTAATTCCCAAGTCTGAGACCGTGAATTGGCCTTAGAGGATTACAAACAAGGAGAGCGGTACTCGCCAAAACAAAGACGACTCTCCCTGTTACTGTCAACAAAGGCGACAGCTAAAATGTGGACAGTCTGATATTTAGAAAAAATATGGTAGAGACGTATTCTATGGCTAAGAACCAAAGATAATACGGTCATTTTGCTTTTTTAAAAACTATTACAAGATATTTAGAAATACAAGATATGATTCATTGAACCTGGAAATATCAACAAAAAAGAAGTTACGAGTTACACACGCACACAAAAAAAAGTTAAATTTGGGGGAAAAAAACATGGAAATAGTTCAAACTTCCCCCCAAGACTCGCTAGACTTCCCACTCTACATATTTGCTGTAATCCTGGACAAACATTTTAAAGTTTTGACAGTGAGCTCACAGGAAAACCAGACCGCAGCCCAAATCCTCCACCCAGCCCAAAAAACCCCCGGGTGCAGCCCCTCTCTGTCAATTCAGTCAAACATCTGAACATACAGAAGCAGCAAACTCCACCCAAAAGCCTCTGCACCAATTCTCTTCCAGCAATGAAAATGGTTGTCCTGAAACAACAGGACAACAAAAACCTGGATGGGAGTTCCCCTGCTTTATTTATTTTGGTAAATTCACTTTAATCCACTGAAGTTTGAGGTCTTCTGTCATTGTTTTCATTTAACCAAGCAGCCAAGAAGAGTCATTATGTTCCTTGCACACTCAGCTTTAGTGTAATCTGTCTGTTTTCTTACAACATTGAAGCTCATCACTGTTCCGAGTCCTTAATTTGAAGTAGGAAAAAAAACAAGTTCCAAAATTTTGAATTTATATATTGTCTGTGAGCATCACAAAGGTTTAACCAACCATCCAGGAATTTATACATGCTTACTGAGTCATCAACACACATATTGCACCCCACTCTCAGTCACCCCGCCTTACCCCCTGTGTGGTGGCTGCAGGCCCTGATTTGAAAGGGATTTGTTTGACCTGAGGAGGTGTTGGCAGGGGGGACACTTTGTGCGCCAGGAGGGCTGTGGGGGGAGTGTTTGTCTGTGTTTGGTTTGAAGACTCAGACAGACAGTAAAACATATGTCGCTCCCAGGGAGAAGCCATCTTGCCGATTTAGCCGCGGTGGCGGCTGCAATGCACTGGTCAATAGTTCGGATCGTCCACACCCGGAAAACCAGCAAACCTGCTGCTTTACAGCTCGCCAGAGGCATGGTGGCAATATGGAGGGGAGGAGGAACCCTGAGATCCATGTGTGTGTAAATTCTCCCTTCGAGGCAGAAGAGATGCTTCTCGGTCCATCTGTCAACGTGAATGACATTCCATCTTGCTTAGTGAGTCAGATCTGAACATGTTATCTTCTCCTGATCAAATAAATATCAATGAACAACAATCAAGAACTTTTTATTGATATAGACGATCATCACTACTACAGTTGTTCCTCTGATTAGAGATATTGATAAAAAAGACAAAATATACCAAACATAGATCCCTATCATTACAGCTACCGTGACAGGCAAAGATCGGGCTTTCTTTATCTCATTTAGTAACAAGAGTGCACAAAATGGAGACTGTAGCACATTGAGTTCTTGTAGCATCAGCATTTGTCATTGGAAAAATACTGGATGTTTGGAAAATTATGTCAGTCTTGATTTTCCTGTTTAGCAAAAACTGTGGGGGGGGGGGGATTTTGACAGAAGATTTTGAATTAAGTCCGAAGTAGTTAAGTTTCTCGTTGCTTGACATTTTCTTCTCTAAGTTGTTGTGGGCCCCTAAAGCTTGAGCACGTTCAAAATTGTAAG
>JBBBVU010000006.1:5733136-5785804 GCA_037177055.1 Atherinosoma microstoma
GTGTGTGTGTGTGTGTGTGTGTGTGTGTGTGTGTGTGTGTGTGTGTGTGTGTGTGTGTGTGTGTGTGTGTGTAAACAGTGCTCACCTTGTTCCAAGACCATAAAACTGGTGTGTTTTATCAGTGATTGATTGCTCAGACTTCAACTGAAGCATTAGCAGCTTCCATATCTCCAGGGCCTCATTATGTGTGTATGTGCTTGTTGATGGACAAGATGATGACTGCTTCTGGTGGTTTTGGTTGGCAGCATGACTATGTGTTGTCAAGCTTGTTCTGTGTCACATGCCAAATAATGTTTCGCTTTTATCCTGTAGACCTGTGTATCATGCCACTGTGTGTATGTGCATGTGTTGCGCAGTGTTCTTTGGCATATGCATGTGAATTTGTGCGTATGTTCCTGTGTGTGATGCAGGTTAATGATTGCAGTCTTTGGTGTGCGTGTGTGTGGCTTCCTTTGGGTTTAAACCCCATGCTGATAGAAAGCACTGGGGTTACACGAGGGCACAGATAGTATACTTAGACCAAAAGACACATTCACAGCTGCTGAGTAAAGCATTTAACGGGAGAATAACAGAGCGAAAACTTTGTTTTTGAGAAGGTTTCTCTGAGAGATCTCTGAACTCAGAGATGGAACCTTTAAATGTCCCCATGGGAAAGTTTCCATTTCTTATATTCAGATAATCATCTAAATCTATATTTCTCAGTGATAGATTTATATGTATTTTGGGTCATGAAAAGATGTAGTTTGATTTTAAAAAGGTCATTGTTCTTCTAAAGTATTTGCTCTCTAAAGATTTTACAAAATACTCAAACTAGAGATGGTGCATTTATTGGGAAAGAAATTTACTGGCGGAGGAACCATTGTGTGGGCTCCCAATGTGTGGAAATAATATACAGGCAGCAAGTGATTTCAATGACACTCAAGAATAGGACATATCATGTTTTAGATATATGTGTAGCCAAGCGTGGGAGTGCCCTGGTGGATTTCCATAGAGGTATTGCACCATTACAGGCTATTCCCACAATTCCACTGCAGCTCTCTAAAGTGAATCACCTACAGACACATTGATAAAATGCTACTAATAGCAAAACAATTGCAGCAATGATTTTTTAAAAAAAGGTACGGAACTGTGAGCATTCACAAATCTAAGTCTACTGATATCCTAGCTTAGCACTAGCATGATGTAATATGTAGCTTACCCAATCACACGCAAGTTACGGCACATAAAATAGGTGAAGTAATATAAGGTACACTGTTGTTAAAACAGGACCTAATATTATACTTACTTACTTCCCTGACTGCACATCAACACAAGAAAAAAATGGCATTAAAGTCTATTTATTGAAGAACATGGATTTAATGGATTTTTTTTTTTGTTATGTACTTAATTTAATTTCATTATTTCAAGATTATTATTTTAAGACAGGGGCTGCACGGTGGTGTGGTGGTTAGCACCACAGCCTCACAACAAGAGGGTTGCTGGTTCAAGCCTCAGGTGGAGTTCGAGCCAAAGGGGGTTGCTGGTTCAAGCTGGGGAGGGGTTTGAAGTAGTGGCCTTTCTGTGCAGAGTTTGCATGTTCTCCCCGTGAATGCATGGGTTCTCACCAGGTACTCCGACCTCCTCCCACAGTCCAAAGACATGCATGTCAGGTTAATTGGTTACTCTATATTCTCCGTAGGAGTGAGTGTGTGTGTGAATGGTTGTCTGTCTCTCTGTGTTGGCCTTGTGATGGACTGGCAACCTGTCCAGGGTGTACCCTGCCTTTCGCCTGATAATTGCTGGGATAGGCTCTGGCCCACCAGGGACCCTGAATTGGACTAAGCAGTACAGAAAATGAATTTTAAGATTGCTTAATTCTTGCTCTTGGTGTTCTTGTGAGATTTATGTTCAGTTATAAATACAGTTATGATTCATGGTCAAATTTTATGAGAACAGATGAGACATGGGTGTGTTTAAGGGGGCTAAAACATTTTGATTTTCAAAGCTATTTTCCCTGATGTGACATTCTGTAGCTGTCGGCATGTGCTAGACTGTATTCATAACTTATTTATCTTTAATCAGCTGTATCAAAACTGGTCCATCATTACCCTGCATAAAGTGATGCAGCCTCTGTATCTGTGTTTTTTGGGGGTTTTATTGTTTGTTTGTTTTTTGGTTTTTATCTGTAAATACTTTCAAAAGAGAAAGTTTTGTTGCCCTCATTTGTTTATATTAAGTAAACTGGGTAGCAGAATTCACAGAGGTGGTCACTCCCAGGGAAGAACTAGTTAGTGTTTTATCAATTACAATTATGAAGGGGTTTGTATTTGAAACTATTGTTTCGGGTTACATTATGCTGCTTTTTTGTGTGTTTGATAGTGTGAGCTCAAATTGGGTTGCTGTAGTTGTTTGTTTTTTTTATTTACCCCACATCTCTTCTGCCAATCAAATTGATGGACATCGCTCTAAGAACTTCAGTTCAGCATGCCGAATCTTACCAATCCTCTTTATTTGTCTATGATAGCGTCTTTCCGGAGAGTCAACAGGCTTTCAAGCTTTTTCATGCACACAGGGACTGACGCAATTTACTTCCCACTTAATGTCACCTATTTATCATCAGTTAAGTTAATTAGTGTGTTTTTCTATTTTATTTTCAGCTTTTTCACTTTATTATTCACACGCTTTGTCATCTGTTGTTACTACATCAGACTTTTCTCCCCTCTGCTTCAGATCATGTGAGTTGATGGTTTAACTAAATATTAACTAGTGAAAAGAAAGAGTTCCTCTGTGTCAGTATGTTGTCTACTGCAGCAATTATTCACTGTCATGGCCCCCATGAATGTGTTTGTGTGTGTGTGTGTGTGTGTGTGTGCCACAAGAGTTCTGAAATGAGACATACCTGGTCACCTGTTTGTGTGTTACTTTAGCTATATGGAGTGTGAGGTATTTTGCTGATGTCTCTGTCATATGGTCTATCGTGAGACACTTCCTTTGGCTGTGCTCCGTGTGTGTGTGTGTGTGTGTGTGTCCGTGCACGCATGCCAGGAAGGTAATTACAGGCTCAGTGTAAGGCCTGGACAAATTACAGAGGATCACACTCACACACACATTCTACCCCTATCGCTCCATTTCTCTCCACCCTTCTAACCTCAAACATTGCCTAACACTAAAAGATCAGATCAGACCACAACAAAATGCAATTGTCACGTACATGCAAATGTAAAAGCACACACACCCCTGCACTCTGCTTAAGAAATACAGAAAGCCACAGAATATTATCTTTACCACGGAATTTAGTCTTGCAATAAAACCTGATTTTCAGCTAACAAAAGTAAAAATCTGTCAGCTTGTTGATGTCGCTCTACTTATCACCCCACCAGATAACCTATACTCTTTTTTTTAAATGTTTATTAAATAACTGAGGTTGCTGTAGTGTAGAGAAGAATAAACTCACCAAAACTGCAGTCAAATTTGTAACATTTAATGAGGAATTATAAAGTCTGGCGTTTGTGACTAGCTCCATGAATTGTTTTGTTGTGGTTTTATATGCACATGGTCACACAGAGCCCAAACAAGCAATGAAAGCCACACTACATTTGGTATAATAGCGTGTGTGAAAAGAAAGTTTCAAACATTCGGTCTTTTTCGGGCTAAGCTACGCAGACTCCAGCTAAGTTATAATTGAAATATTCTGGCCTTCATTGACATTAAAAACACATAAAACCCCTTGATACTTTAGTCATTTTAATTTATTTTTTTATGAATAATAAACACTAACCTCACAAGTTTTATCTAGACACCAAAGAACAACTAACTGACATGCTAACAGGTATGCTAACATGCTAGCATGAACACTGTGAGCTATCACTTGATGCCCCGGAGTTACGAAGAGGTGATTTGTTGTTTTTAAAGTGCGAGAGTGTGGACTGTCCCCTCTATCTCTGCTCATCACAGGTCAGATGTCAGATAAGGACTGTCTGCTGGGAAATGGAGTGGGTGAAGAAGAGGAGGAGGAGGACGTAGGAGGAGTCACCCGATGACAGGTCAGGAGGAAGAGGAAGACGGGGGGAAGTAGTTAGTGTTAGCATGCTACTGGTGTTGATAGGTGTCCTCAGGAGGGTGTTTGATAAGTGAGACTGCAAGTTACTAAGTAACAGCAGTTCTAGATCGGGGGGTTCAATTCCCTCTCAGTAAGGGAAGTGGGGGACGACGTAGCGAGCGGTCGGGGGGTTTGATTGACTGCTGATACTCACACTTATTGACCCAACAAGAAAAGCAGATTAAAACACTTCCTTGAATGTTGCAAAAGGTTTTTTAAAATTATTTTGTTATTAATAATGAAAGAAAATGTAGAATAAAACCCAATTAAAATGTTCTGCATGTTCATCAACTTTAATTACTTTAATATTACCATAAACTCAAAATATGTTGTTTTTTTTCTGAGGTGATTCCCTCTTAATGTTGTTCCATCAAACTGCAACGTCTGAAATTAAGTAAGTGTCCCAAAGATACACACATGGTTGTGCATTGCACAAACACATCATGAAAAATTATGTTGGAATAAGATTGTGTGATAGGATTTGTGTGTCTTAAAATGTACTTCCTTTTCTCTTTGTTCATGTAGCAAAATACAAACAAATACAATCACAAGTAACTAAGAAGGAAACAAAGAACATGTTTTCGGCACTTTCCTGTGTAAAGAATATTGTGATAGAAGATAAAAACAAAAGATGAGATTACACTAACTAAAAGTTTGTCAGGCACACAAAGACACAGCATAATGAAGTAAGATAAAATTGATTAGTTGTAAATAGACCGCTCACAAAGAGGATAACACAGATAAAATAAGTCAACTTAAAAATCGGACACACTTGATGATTTTACAATTCTATTTATTTTACCTGGATTTCATCTGTTATTTTACTCAAATAATTCATGTATATTTGTGCGATCTGCGCTTTGCTGCAGTTTAAGTCCTTTCATAATGGTTTCTGAATGACTGAATTAACGTTTTAGTCTGGTGACGGCAAGGCTTTTAGTGGAGTCTGAACTCTGCTCCTTCAACTTTTCACCTTTTCATAGTTGAATCACACGGAGTTTGCCATGATTGATTCTCTCAGGATGAACTGCTATGTTTAAGTTTTACAAATCAGTACAAACTCAGATGATCTAAGCTGTTCAGGCTTCCTTAGAGAGCAAACATTTTGGGCGTATCCAGATCTGGACGAGAATATCTGGTATTGGGTGTTATTATTGCACATTTACATTTTAGCCACTCTTGGAAGTGGTTGGAAATTTGATTTCAATCATTCACAACTCAAATCAGATTTCAGTGTTTGCATCATTCATATTGCAAAACTCAACATAGTCAGATGCATATTAACCATAATGCTCAGTAAATTCTATCCTGCCACCAGCTGCATAGATAGATAACTATATTTATCCCTTTTTGAAATTCAGTTTCCCCATAGCTCATCCATACACACATCCACCCATAAAAACATTCAACATTCAAAGTGCATATGAAACCAAGTAAAAAAATACAATCAACAGAATCATTGGTTATAAGCGATTGGATGATTGGCTGGATACACAAATCTGATCTGGTTATTTGTAAATAACAAAGAAAGTAGGACCACCACAGTGCGGACAGTTTGTTCTAAAGATCCAGTCTGAGAAACAAATCACAACAATTATCAGGTGAGAGGCAGGGTACACCCTGGACAGGTCGCCAGTCTATCGCAGGGCCTGAATTAACTCAAAGACTAAGATTAATCTTCGACTATTCTCTGTAAATTATAGTCAAATATCCATACACATTATTTGGACATCTTTCTTTGCTCTTTGATTCCTCTTTGAAACTTTTAAAAATACTCATGAAGATTCTTTCTAGTTCTTACACTTTTCAGAGTGTTTGCCTAAACATTATAGATGAGGTCACGTCAGGGTCCAGGAAGGACAACGGCTCCATTTTATTGTTTGTACCATGTGACAGATAACCCAGAGAACAAACTCAGCTCCTCTTTTCACTCTACTTCTTTCCTCTACCTCTCCATCATGGTGTATTCTCTCTGTCCCTTCCTCTCTGCCCCTCTTCTATTTTCTTCTTTGTCCACCATTTCTTTTTTATCAGGTCTCAATCTTTCCATTTTCTCCAATAAAAAAAGACAAAATAAGAAAGAAAAAATCTATCCTGGTCAACAAATCCTTAATCCTGAGGGAAAAGTTTCTGCACAGGAGGGGGGGGGCATTTAATTCAAATTTGGTAAGTATTCCTTTTGAAGTAGTCACCTTGTGCAGGGTTACAGCTACCAGCATTCCTGCCATGCTTGAAGTTCTCGGTGGAAGTCCCATCCTGGTTTGCACACTTCAATTGTTACACACATGAGTAGAATGGCAAGGCATGATTCTGCTCAACCTGGAAAATTTTAGCACACTGTCATGGACTACAGTTCAAAGTTATTTGTATTTCTCTAGTGTGTGCTTTAGTACAGAAAAACAAACAAAGAATGGTATACAACCACTTAAATGTTGAATGAAACAAATGGGATGCTTTGGCTCACACACCTGATCTCACAGGAGTTTTCCACAACTGAGATTCTTCTATTGTGGTTTGGTCTTTATGTTCTTGCCATTCAATCAATTTTGTCACCAGTAATGATCCTTGAGAAGAAGTTTGGCCCTGAATTTGTCTTTTGCTTTCTGGACATGTGATCCACTTTAAAATTGCAAATATGCAGCTGCTGCAAGAACAGCAGATTAATTAAACTTTCTGTTAAAAGTGACATTGTATAATAATTCTTTCTTCACCCAGTTCATTAAACTGGCCTAAACGCTTTAACGTTGACACTAAATTCAGGCCTTATTTGCGCACAAGAGAGCCAGTCTTCTGACATGTCATGGCCTGAAAACTATTAAGTCTTCTATTCAAATTTGAACATCGTTGTCTGCCTCCTTTCACCTCTTCTCCACATGTCTCTTCAGATGTTATGAAGTACTGCAAGTCTGTAAAACATGTTGCTCTTTAAAGGTATGCACTAATAGGAGCTATTACACTCACTCTTCTCCTCCCCGCCCTTTTACTCACAAACACTCTCTTCCCTTCCTCCACCCGATGTCCTTTCTTTCTCTGTCCTTTTTTGTGTCTTTAATTAGCAGTGTGTTAAACTCGGTGAACAGCGGCCAGGAATGCCCAGACAGGCTCGTAAAAATGACATCAAACTGCCCCAGACGCCGACAGACAGGTTTAACCTCCCTTTTCATACAGTGTAGGATGATGAATGCATGGATGAGGAAGACAAGAAAATGAGGGGGAGGGACAAATATGGAAAAAATAAATCATCTTTGTGTAGGTTGGTATTCCACCTAAATGGCGCCGATGACAAAACATTCAATATCACCATACCTCTTAAGTTCCTCTCCTACTTTACCCCATTCGTCTCTTTATTCTCCACTTTCTTCACCTCCTCATCCCTTCTTCACTCATTCATCCCTTCATTATCTCTCCTCCTCCTTTACCTCCATCTTTGAAGTCTCTCTTCCTCTGCTCTGCTTCCCTGCTCCCCTTCTGTCCTTCCATGTCATCACACAATGAGTCTTTCATGCAGAGGAATGGAAGAAAGAAAAAGGAGGAGAGGAAGGGAATATAAAAGTGATGAAGGGGAGACGACGGGAACGGGGAGTTGGGAATGAAAAAAAGAGGAAAAAGAGGGGAGTCGGAAAAGAAAAAGAGGCAAAGGTGAAGACGTAGAGAAAGAGGTAAGGAGGGAGAGGAGGAGAGACAAAAAGAGGAATGAGCGGAGGAAGGGTAGAGTGGGGCCAGAGCTGACGTTGAGGGGGTTGATGTGGGGTCAGCATGATGAAGCAGTAATGGAAGTGTGTGTGTGTGTGAGTGTGTGGTGGGGAGCAGAAGATGTATGGCTGGTTGACAGAGGGCAGAAAGACGGAGGCAGATTACAGCGGAAGGTAGAAAGGTAATGGCGTCACTGTGGGTGTGGTCTCTTGGGTGTGTTTGTATCTTCCTGCTCAGATTCAAGTTTCAGTTCCGTAATGACAAAATAAAAACATTCAACAGGTTAAAGGTCAAAGGTCATAATACACTGCAAAAAATTATCTTGGGTCATCAAGATTCCTACCATCATTCATATCTGCAAACGGTCATGGTTTTTATGTAATATAATTCCAATTTACCTTTTCAGGTGCTTGAAATTTTTAGGTTAGTATTCGGGAAAATGACCTGCTTAATTTGTGCGTTTCATTATCAACTATTCCTACAGAAGTGCTATTATACTCCGTCTTGTTAAGAGCATCTTCTGAAAACATCCCTGTGCTGAAACATGCAAACGCTGGCATGTTAATTCAACTTCCTGTTTGTTGTAACACAAATCCATTCTGCAGGCTGTGAACATGGAGATCACCATGTGAGTGTATTCAACTGTTTCTCCTTGTGTGAGGACGTGACACACTGAAAGAGGGAGAGGCAGCCTCTGATTGGCTGGAGGTGTTCAGAGGTGAGGTGAAAGGTCATCCAGAGGTTGCTAAAGGGTGTGTGCAAAGGCATATCAACAGCTTGTCCAACATCTTTCTTGCAGTTTGTGTGTATGTGTGTGTGTGTGTGTGTGTGTGATTGATCCGTTCAACTCTGAGGCTGCAGCTATAGATCCGAGAGAGACCGGAGATAATTGTGTGCATGTCTTTGTGTGTGCATGTGTGTGTGTTTGGGGAGGGGCTGAGGGATGAGAGGCGATCTGTCTCCCATGGCGACAGGCTGGACGGTGGACCCTTCCGCTTCCTCCAAATATTTACAGAGGGCTGACCAATCGGAGTTGAGTAGACGCCGGCCACCAGCCACGATGTGAAGGAGTGTGTCGAGCGTGCACCTTTGTAAGTGTGTGTTTTTATGTGTGTGTTTGGAGCTGATCGCATGGCGGTGCATTCGAAGAAGTTAACATTTTTCACATCATGTTTGTAAAATTAATATGAGACCACCTGTTAGCTGTAGCATTCATGCACATGACTACATACATGGACAAATGTACACACTCACTCTTATAAACACACACAAACACATCATCAACGGTTTCCTTAGCCTACAAGAACATATGTTGCTTATGTCTCTTGAAAATACACTCAAACTTTATCCAAACATGGAAGAACATGCCTTTCTCTCTATCATGCACGCACTCACACACGCAAACACATGAAAAGTGCATGTGTGTGCAGTGAAAGTGCTCTGCCTGCCTGTTTGAGTGAACAGTAAATGAATAAAATGTGTTTGAGCCGCTGAGAGGAAGTGGTTTCCAGACCGCCTCAGCATGTTGGAAGCAGCTGTTTGTGTGCACTTTTGTGTGTGTGTGTGAGCGTGTGGGTGTATATGCATATATGTTATTCAGCTTGTTCCCAAGAAACATGTTTTCATCCTCAGCGCATGTGTCTTTGCATCAATCAGTACCTCTGTGTGTATGTTTTTCAGTATGTGTGTCTAGTTCTTCATGTGTCTGTGTATAATTCATCTGTGTGTGTTGTTGTGTGTTGGTGTGTATTCTGCTGCAGGAGGGGGGGTCCGGTGACCACTTGAGAGGAAACCACAGGCCAGACAGAACTGTGTGTCATCAGGCCTACTGCCATGGAGCCAAAATCCCAGCTTCAGCCCAAAAACACGAGATAAACATGTTGAAAGACACCGGGTGATGAACAGACGTGATCGTTGTTGGTGTCTAGCTTCAGTCACTGTGACAGACAGATAAACTCTATCATCACTCATCCATTCATTTTTAATCAAGTGTATTTTGAATTATCAAAATATTATCCATACTAAACAATTAGTCTTCAATGCTTCAGTTCATACATCCCTTTGATCCTTAACCATTCCCACTTATGTCTTCTCTTTCATCCTCATTTATTCCGTATTATTTACCTGACTAACTGAATATTAAAGGGGATTGTTTTTTTTTCTGTATGTAAATGTATTTATAAGAGGGGTTTTGCTAGCTCAAACATTTCATGTTGTACAGTGGTCTTTTAAGCTCTGGGGGGGGGGACTGTAGGGAGAAAGTTTGATTTTACACCAGAGAATTCTGCAGTTTTACAGGTTTTAGTTCAAACAAATCACCTCATACATCTGATATAAATTGTATTATTTGCATACAAAACACTCTCTTCATTAATTCTCTACATAAATTTGGTAAAACAGGTTTTTATTAGCAGTTTCAGATCATTTTCTAAAATATTAAATGTACTTTACAGAGATTGACTAATTGGTCCATTTTTAAGTGAAGCAGCTTTCTAATTCAGCTGTGTGTAAGTTTTAGCATGATTACTCAGAAAACTTCCAAGTTTCAATAAAGAGGGATCAACGGGCTGGAGAACACAAAAAGGAAAGACTTGTAGTGATTAGGCGGAATGGATGTAAAACTCTGATAAGTGACATCTCAGTTTGTTTCACAGAGCTACTGTTTTCTCCTTTTCATCCTCCTCATCCTCCTCTGCTTCTTCCTTTTTTCCTCTTTCTGTTTTCTTCAAAGTATGTGGCTTCCACTTCCGTCGGGCTCATGAGCCGAATCTTCTGATCTTTACACGAAACAGATCAGGCTCTCCCTCACACAAACACACACACCCCTACCCACACACTGGAGACAGACACACACTGCTTCACCTCATCAAAGTAGTGGAAGTGTGTGTGGGACGATGGATTTGATGGAAAGGTTGGGGGTCTCGGAAGTGTTTTAGTGTGTGCACGTTGGGGGTGGCGTGCACACATAGCCGCATGGATACACAGACAACACACACACGTACACAGCTGGGAGCTATCAGTGTTTACTCTCTCCTGTCTGACTGTACTTAAAGTTTACCTCCTCTCTCCACTCTCTCTGTCCACACTTACAGAGCCACCCAGCAAGATCGAGGAAAGCCTTTATCTGAGCTTGGCGCTAAGTTGTGAATGGTTATGTGTGTTTTTTCAGTGGTGTGTGTGTATTCATATGTGTGTTTAGCTTGGCAGACTGCCAGGGAAATCAGATTAATGTCAAGCCTCTCTCTGCAGAAGCAGCCACGCGCCAAAGCTTGCTGTGTGTGTGTGTGTGTGTGTCTGAGTGTGTCTGTGTGTGTATTTCCATCAACATATTCATATTCTATCATGTCTCAGTTTATTGGTCTTGCAGGTAGGGGAAACAGTATTTATGGCATGGAGATAATGGAGTGAATGTATCCACATTATTCAATTACCGGGAGCTAATTTAGGCTTTTGTTTCCCTTTTTAATAACTTTATTTGATTAGATTATCTGTTTAATAAACCTATCATCATTCAGTTCTCAGCATCAGGAATCTGACTGTTTCCAATGGTAACAAGCAAAACATTTGTCTGATCTGGGTTTGACATTTTGCAAGTCAAAGCCGGTGTTAGCTTATGTTGCAAGCTTGTCGATTGAGCCATTACCTCTGTTTGAAGAGAGTCACTTATTATAATTTGACTATTAACAGCTCTGTTAACTTCCAGCCATGGACAGGAGAGGATGCGGTAGGGATATTTTTCACAGACTCACTTAAAATAGCATTTTTATCATTTGAAATTTTTTAAAAAGAGAGAAAAAGAAATGAGCATTTTATGAATTGACAAAGGCACACTAAAGCCGACCCACTTTCAACATAAGTGGCACTTTCAGACCCAGGTTCACCGTCAGGGGAAACTAACTAAGCTGATTTTACAAGCTGTTGCTGAGACTAACTGTGAGATTATTGAGACAGATTGGCTGAAATAAAATGCGATTAATCAACCAATTAGAAATGTTCGCCCCCTTCAAGCCCCTTCCTGAGCAATCAGAAAGTTTGGAATGAGATTTATAAAGGATTTTTAGGAGGCAAGCTGATTCCCCTCATACTTTCTTACAAGTTCTTTCGATTAATAGGTAGAAGAGAAAGTTGATGTAATCAATATATTTAGGCGTCAAAGAACTTGAGCTGTGCATTGACTTACAATTACTGAAATTTATAGTTCCAGGGACTGTTTGAAGGATGTGGAAAAATGCATTTACCCGGTGAATGACTGCATTTCCACTACACTCTGAAGTTCAAAGAAGACAATAAAGATTTGTCTACTTACATGAAAAAAAAACGCATGCCAACTGTCAGGGCTGAGTTAAAGTACACATGGAGCAGAGAAGCCACAGTGGAAAGGAGGAAAGGTGCTTCATAAAATGTACATGTGGTGTTGAGGGACTTTTTTGTGCCTTAGCATGAAATGTTTTAATTCATCTGATCCCCTGCATATCTCAGCTGCAAGTTCAAAGACTGAATGCTAGGTAACATTTTCTGCTCTACAACTTGACATATGAAAAAAATTATATTTTCCTGCGATTCAGAGCAAATAATTGGGTGTCTTGGGTTATTGCTAAGTCAAAAACACCCCCAAAAGCACAACCCTCTAGCTTTGTTTGGAGCCTCCAAGGTTTGAAAATATCTTGGTGAGCAGTGAAGATTTACAGTGGAAAAGTCATTCTTAGCTCAATCCAGCTTCTTTATCTTAAACTTTATCCAACCTTGCTTCTTGACTTGCTATTGCCAGCAAAATTTCACAATCAGTAATATAGTTGACTTTAGAATATAAATCAAATAATTCCAGGAAGTCATCTCATGTTTTATGTCCTGACTAATAAATCTGACCTCTAAAAGTCTTGATTTCTCAATGCAGTACCAACGGCTTCACCGTTACATAAATAAACTTCTTTACAGTAAAAAGTAGCCCGTATAAAGAACAGATCTCCATGTTAGCTACTAAACATTTAAAACTTTAATAAAATAGAGAAATGGACCAACACTGAAGCCAAGTGTTTATGGAGCATTGTATTTGACAGGGATAACTATGAAGTATATGCCTGCCTGCTGACAACTTGAGCCAATTTAGCAAATGACTATAGATAGATAGATAGATACTTTATTGGTCCCAAGGGAAATTGTAATTGTGCCTAAAAAAAAGGATTATTACTTTCTTTGGCTGAATTTCAGACTAGGGAGAAAATAGTGGCTATTCTAGAAGTAGACTACTAGTCAAGTATTTCACAACCAGTTTTGTGTGTGGCAGTCTGATCTTGATTTACTGTGTGTGCTAGTGTGAGCTTTCGGGATATTTACTGTATGCTCCATCCTATGGTAATAATGTGTTTCAAGGGTCATTGAGCACTACTAATCTAGGGAAAAAAAGGCAGATTTTTTGGAACAGTCAGGTGGACTGTGTGGGTCACTCCATGCCCTAAAACTGGTAAATGTGAATTTTGGGGCAAATTTCAAACTGTCCTCTTGAAAACGATCCCATGGGTCATTTGCTCATACCAGTCATATTTACTTATGACTTTCAAGGAACATGCAAACTCGTGAGAGTTACTGTGAAGTGTGAAAATGTCATCCATGAAGGTAATGGTCATCTTGTAAAAAGATTTTATTTTAGCTCTAATGATAACTTTTCAAACCCTAACCAATTAGTTTTCCTTTCTGTAAACCCAACCAGGGAGTGGTAAAAGTGTTTGGGTAAATTTTTATGGTAACACCTGAAGGCAACTCAGAAATGAAAGAAACAGTTGTCTCGAACATGCATCCCACAGATAAAAGCAAATGAATGACTGAAAGCATTTTGCATAACTCTCATTTAACTGTGTCCTTTAATTGGTTTGTTCAGGAAAAGACTTGAGAATGATGTTTGTAGCATTGAGGAAACTCATGCGAGTCATATTTTCCTTTTGCCACTTGTAGCGAAGGAATTTAAGGATAAATCACGCCTAAAAGGCCGCTGGACTCGGTATGATTTGGGACTCTGTTCAGTACAGGGTCACAACAGTCTTCCGCTTCGAGTTTGCTTTCACACTGCACTTAAACAAACCAGACCTTTCAAATAATATACTCCCATTTTTGCCAGATGTGACACTGCATGAACAATTACTGGCGAAGAAGACGATAAAACAAACACGAAAACTTGCCCATCTATTGTTTAATGCAGGACAGCTTCTGTTTCCACCACGTAAGAGCAAAATATGGAGCTGTATCAAATCCTAACGGCTTTGGGTTGACCATATTTCTAATAGATTTCTTACTACGTTCTTTAATGTCTAACCACAAGCCCATTTCTCCCGGCTACCGCGCTTTGGTTGCATTTACCCACAATGTCCTGCAACAAGCATTGCAGTCCGATCACGTTCTGCATTTGGTGCACTTGAAACAGACTGTGATGGAGACTTGTGGTTCCATCAACCCCTTTTTGGTGAACTGTTGTGTGATGTTTGTTGGATGATTTGTTGACTTTGGGTGAAGACACCGATGAAATTATAGTTTATTGAAGGATTGATAAGGATGAAATGTTTCTTGGTTTCCAGATGGGGATTGGTCATCTTACCTGTGTAAATGAGAATTGTAATTAGTAATTGCAGAGTTTTGCAACATACTTATTTGTACCTTTTTCAGTTTTCTAGAATGTGTAAAATATGCTCAGCTAAGTAATGGCAGTACTCACCTTTTGATGTCTTCTTTGCAGGGCAGGGAAGGTAAAAGAGGGAAGTAGGTTAAATTACCTGCTTAAGAGCTTGTGGGGCAAACCATGATAACAAGCAGGGGGGAAGTAGTTCAGATGTATGGAATGTGAATTTGAATTATGGTGGAATGTGAGTTATTGGATTATTTATAGATATTGTATATATGTAAATATTTATTCCTTGTGTTTTGTTTGGTAGGTTGTTGTTTTTATGTAGATATTTTGTGCATATTTTATAGTTGTTATATTCTAGCCCTACATCAATGGGCTGTCCCTGCTAATTGCCTTAAACAAGAGGGTATAAAAGCCTTCAGTTGATATTTGGAATGTGATAATGGTCTGTGTTCAAGTAAATAAATTTTGCCAATCAGTGTTGGAACTTACACAAGTCTCACGCCTCTTTACAAATTTGTGGAGGGACCGTCGGTCAAATTGCCACGGACTGAGACCTACATTTTTAGATGGACCCGAGTTCTATTCTTTGATCTGCATCAGAGTTTGTTTGCACATTCATAACTCCCCAAACCCCAACTGGACTCTCTGAGCAAACAAACTAGGATTAGAATCAAAAGGGCTGTTGTGAATGCACCCGAAGGAGGTGATATTATAGGTTGTATTTAAGGGAATAAACAAATGATCAATATGGTCATTTTGATTGCAGTACTTGTTGGTAGATTTATGAGGGAAATAGCTGTTGTTTTCTTTCACCAAAGCATGTCACAGATGCTTCATTAATACCACAGGAAATCATGCCTACTTGTAAACAAAAAAAAAAAGTCTTTTCTCTTTCAAAATAAACAGATTTGATGGATTATAACAAAGACCTTTTGTGAAATGACACCACCAACAAGATACTGTATAATGACTCCCAAAAGGGCTGTCTACTCACCAGCAAGCATCTCCTTTATTTACTTTATTTATTGCTCAGACCTTGTAGTAATGAAACTGGGACTAATGCCCTGTTTTCACCAATGGGTCCGGGTTGGTACAGGAAGGTTTGGTGGGGTTTGGTACGGTAAATCCTCATCTCTGTTGCATTTCCACAGCCAACTGTACCCTTAACCGGTAGATGGCGCATCGGCCAGATAGCGATAGATTTGTCAGCTATGTTCAAGCGTGATGTCATTGCGGCGTGACACTTGAGTTATAATGAAGAAGAAAGCAACTCAGAAACAAAGCAGGACATCCAGCAGTTTGTGTTCTTTCTTCTTGGCATGTGGTTTTAAACAACAAAAAACCCATGGTCATACATGGCACTGTTGTCACTTTTATCTTGCTTTCTTACTGCCGAGTCACACAGGAAGTGATGACTCTTTGACCAATCAACAGATTGCAGTGTGTCACCCTTTTTGGTCGGATTGGTAAGATCAATACCTCAATGGAAGGGTCCCAAAAAAGGAGGGTGGGTTGGATCAGATATTCTGGAACCTGTCCCACTCTGGAACAAAACTGCATACCAAACTGTCCTGTACAAAACTTGGCCATTGGTGGAAACAAATCTTTTGACCCTTAGGTTTCCAGCCCCTATTAAGACTTCCTAAGAACATAGCTTCCTTTTGAAAAAGGGAAGCACAAATATGTCAGCTTAATTTTCTTATTGGCCTGTATTCAGTTTGTTGTCAGCAAATATGATGACATCAACCCATGGCAGGAACTGATATTTTTCAATCTTGGCAGACCTGTTGAAAGGAAGGCAGGACTGAGTGTTTTTTGGGTCACAAAGAACCAATAGTATGTGTGCACATGTACTGTATATAATGTATGAACTGAGACCCATTGTATGAGTGATGAAGCATCACCTGATATTCCTGAGTGAAAGAATACTTCAATACACACAAAGGTAAACAAATGCACCTGAGATGAGTGTCTTTGTGCTAGGAAGTGTCCCACTTCAGTAGCATACACACACTAACCCACACACACACTGCTGTTTTGTTGCAGTATATGTGTCACTGTTGTCCTTCACCTCCTTTCCCTTTCTTGTCCAGCCTTGCCTGAGATAAAGAGGGTGTGTGAGGTATTTTTACAATGTGTGAAAGAGTTTATTTTAATGCATGTGAGTAACTGGAAATGGGTGTGATTGGAAATGTGAGGGTGAAAGTCTACAGGGCTCATGCATGAGATGTTGTGAGGTGTGTAATATCTGAAGTGGTAGCTTTGTTGACAGCAACAAGAAATTAGTCAGAGTTATTGTTTCCATCTGAAGCAGAAAGATTCATAAGTAATTACGGTGATAGTGTTTAAAATGAATCAGTGCAGGCTACTGAAGAGATACTGATATTAACAGGATATTAATATCCAGCTATATGTGGTCATGAAATAATCTTTATAATCCTCAGTAGCCTATATGGAACAGAGACAACACAAGGTAAACATACAATCAATTCCAATAGACCAAGATTTTTAAAAAAAAGTGATCCTGAAGTAAAATCTCATGAAAATTTGTGAAACTGTAACTTGTTCAATCTGCAAATCCATGTACTGGGAAACACTTCCTCTTTTTTTTGTATGCTAAAAATAAAATGATGAAATACACTTTTGGGGTTTATTCCATTCGACAGTCAACAAAGTTTGTCATCCAACCCTGGGATCTTTGCTTTCAAAGATTACTTTGAAAAAGGAGAATGTCTTTAGTTTTAAAATGAAAATATATTTAGAAGGCATGTAACCACAATTTCTAATCAAATGGATTACTGGGTTAAAATTGCTATGTCTTGCTCATGTTTTAAGATGCAGTTCTTTTTTAACCCTGAGAGTTACAATATAAACTTCTGCACTGAGCTTTAAAATCCTAAAGTCTATGCATAAAACACAACTCGTAATAAAAACTTCAGATGGCAAGAATGAAGCAATCCACTTAGGAAAAGTTTGGAAACAGATGAGCAATAAATCGATTTCACTTTTGAAGGCCAGCGGGTCACTGGGTTAGTGTTACCAGCTGCAGCCTATCTGCGCTGATAAGAGATCACGTACACTACATACTGGCTTATTAAGAAAGAGTGAACGGACCTCCTATCAGATATCGTTAGACTATGAACCTGTTAACCCAGCCCAATGATCAGATAGCTCTCACTTACAAATGCCCTCAGATGAACACTGAGACAGGATAGCTGACAATATGGGATGTCCTAGTTTGTCACTAGGAATACAATCAGGCCCATTTTCCAAAGGCTGACTCCATCCTGTCCTCATTCTATCTAATGAAGCCTTGAAAGCTCGAAAAAAATATTCATTTAAAAATGATAAACCCTAACTAACCTTATTTAACTTGATATGGCACAAAGTGTTCCTGCTGTAGTGAAAAAGTGGAGGTCCAGCTGTGACATCCAGGCTTTGTCAACATGACTTTCACCATATGCTTTTAACTTTTTGTTGGGACCCCCCAGTGTCTTTCGACCCAATTACAAAATGAACATGAGGGCAGCTTAATTTGGATGCATTGTTATTAATCAGTTTATTAATCTGATTTTCATTTATAGCTGACAGCTGGGGGGCTGTGGAGCACAAGGAGTGCTGATTATTTCTTATTGATTTTTGGTTTCTTTGAGACAGATGATACTTAAGAAGGAGTGCCCTAAGCGTATTTAGTCTGGGTAAAGCTTTGTTGTGGTGGACTGCATGCATTTTAAAATGTGATTTTTATTAAAGGTCTGACACCAACATTTGAGCACACTTCACTCTTCAAGCCTCAGAGACTTAAACCCTGAAATATCAAGGTATTAAGTTGGCTTCACAAAGGGAAAAGTAAATACAAGAAGCCATTTCAAAGGTTAGTTTAACTAACTTGTCAAACTATGCTCTTGGACATCTGAATGTAAGCCAAAAAAAAAAAAAGCCTCCCGGAGTAGGCTGTTTCTGTCCATATTGTCTGTGAGATACAAATTCAGCACCAGAAAAAGGAAGTTGCTCTACTTTTAATTGGTTGTCATCGTTGTCAGCATTGCAGTGTGAACTTAAAAGTGAGGGACAAAACAGGAATGGAAATTTTTAATAGAGAACAAGAAGTTCCTATAAGTTTGGATGCAGAAAGTTTGGAGTTAAAGTTAGAAAAGATCCTGGTTCTGGCTAGAGCTTATTGTAGTCGTGGTCATCAAGGTGAACCACTTGGAGTCAACTTCTGATCTCTCTGAAAGCTACATTTGTCCATGTTTTTGGAGGTTAGCAGTGGTCATCTTGAAGGGGTCATAGCAAGGGTTGTGGTTGGGGTTGGTCAAGAGATGGGTCTCCTGCAGGTCATCGTGGCTCCAGGTCCAGGGGGTAATGATGTTGGTCAGTTCCGGGATAGGAGCTGGCACTTAGGCCCTTAGGCCTCAGCAATGTCCAGGGGGCCAAGCTGCGGCCAGGTCAGTGGTTGATGGATGAGGCTGGGTCTGATTATGGCAGGTGCCCACCAGCCCTGACCAGTCCAGCTTAATCAGCAGTGCATTCAGACAACAGACCCCATTTAACCTCCTAATGACTGGTCATTCAATCTGGAAACACACACACACAAACACACAAGAATGTATGCCAAAAAGGCCATACTTACACAGCGTAAAACAAGAAAGCCAAACAAAATCCCTTAAACACAAATGCAGACACTCAAAAATACAAGTGGACACATGCACAATTGAAGAACTTTTGATGAATGGACACAAACAAGGACATGAACACACAAATGGATAAGCTGCTGCCTGCTGTGTTTCCACTCAGCCATTTATTGATTTTATCATTTATGAACAATTGAAGAGCTGCTTGGAGCAAAGATAATGTAATTAAGTCTTCACAGCTGAGTGCACTGACCTGCTCCGGACTCTTGACAGTTCTGATCTAATCACCGCTTACATTTGGCAACAGTTAAACCAAACTCTGATTGTCAGATGGCCAAGAAATATATTTTAAAAGTTAGCCTGCTTTGTTCACTCATCTATATTGGTGTCTGTATATTTTTTCCTCCCCCCAAAAAAAGATATTTCTGTGAGTTTGAGTTGTATTTTATTCAGTTAAGCATGCACAAGCTTCCCACGGTGACCCACTTTCTGCCAAACGTGGTCATTGTTTAATTTCAGCTTCACTTGGCTAAAGAGTCTGTTTTGTGTCTGTGGGGTTGGTTTTACTTGCTCTAACTAAACAGTTTTTTTCCCTCTATCATATTGTCAACTTAACATTAAAAAAACAGGATCAATACATTATCACAACTCTATGTCTAAAAATGTTAAAAAGTTATGCAAAGTATAAATAACAGAATGCAATGCAGTGCTGTAAATGTAGATACAGCCATTTTAATTCCTGTTATTAACCAGCAGAGCTTTAGTTTATACACCAATAAACAGACTATATAATGAGGTCAAGCCATTCATTGGTAATATATTAGTTGACTTTATTACCAAAGTGGCAACAGATTTGCAAATCTTTAAGTCAGTATTTATTTACATTCAATTAAGAGTACCAACTTTTTGGGGAAATTCTGCCTAATTCAAAAGATTTATGTCATTCTTTGATTGCTTATTTAATTTTTCACCCAGATTTTAACACTGAAGAAATTCCTGAGCTTCTCTGAAACATCCACACAGAAATTACCTTTTTTTTCCCTCTCATCCCAGGAATAGGACGATAAAAGGAAAAGAGTTCAGCTGTCTATGTAGGTCTTTTTAGGCTTTAGGACAAAGGAAATGTGGGTTGTCAACAATGTGTCAACAGTTGGTGTCAGGAATTGTGTGTTCAGGGTGATTACATCAGTGAAAGTAGAAAGTGCGAAGGAAGCAGTTATTATTAGAGGTGTGAATCCTGGTTAACATAATGTGCATGTTTAAAGCATTAAAGTTTGTATATTGAGTGTGTTTTCATTTAAGGGGAGCAAACAAACACACAAACACAGCTAAATGGATTGTCTCTGTAACTACCCCAATGAATTGCCTTCCACTTACCATTAGGTTAGTCAATCTCCTTTATAGCCTCACTACACTGAAATCTAAAGCTATTCTATTGTAAAAAAGGTCAGAGCAACTTGCATTTACATTATCACTTAATTGTAATTTAACTTTTGAGAAACTAAGTACCAAGTGCCACATGTCCGAGCAAGCATTTCCAGGTTTGTTTTCCTTTCTTTCTTGGTTTATGTATTTCTTGGCATCTCACTACCATCTGGTTAAATGATAATAAAAGCAAAATCATTCTTGTATTTTTCTGTCAATAACACTGCAGACCACTGATGCACATTTTTACTCTTGTGGAAATACCTGTTGGCAAGCGTTCAGCCTCTGCAGACAGCCCAGAAAACATTCAATAGGAATGATTATCTACATTTCCAAACTGTACACATTGGTAAAAAAAAAATGTCCTGCAGTGTTAAGCTTTGCGTTGGGTGTACCACAGGAAAATGGTAAAAAGGAAACATAATTTTATCGTGTTGGCTTATTAACATGTATATCAACATATCAATAGATTGATTGGATTTTGGTTGCTCTCGTTTCAGTATCATATGATGTAAAATGTACCTTCCCCACTCATAAAAATGGACTATTTTCATTTAAATCTTGCATTTTTCTTACAGAAAAGAAGTGCAATTCCAGTTACATTCAACCAGTCACTATACGATTATCAGCCATTTAATTTCCTACAGTGGAGAAGAAAATATTGATACAAATGAAGACAGTATCTGATAAACCGATATGATACGACGGGCAATATTTTGAATACTGTGGGAATGTAATAGTGATACAATGGTAGATAAAAACACCACAAACGGGATGAAGTCACTATTAATGAGATTTTTTCGACCGCAGACACACACTGAGTCTTCCTGAATAATTGTTACTCCAGAGTGGTTTGTCCTTAGGCATGTTATAATGGAAACTACCAGGACAGGGGGCGATGTGACATCAGATATGTGTATGTTTGTGTGCGTGTATGTGTGCTTGTGTGTGTTATTGTTATCTCCATGTTGCTGTTTCATTTGGTGACTCACTGCATGCTTCCGCTGTTTACTGGAAGATAGCTGGAACATGTTTATATCCTCAAGTTTTTAATGGCTACCTGAGAGCAAATGCGGGAAACCTCTGAGTTCTTTTTTTTCTTACTAAAGTGCTTTATAAAACTTGATTTATTTTTATTTCTTAGAAGGGTTCCTTAACTTGTATGAAGACTGAAACCAATTGTTGGCTGAAAGTGACGTACGGCGCAGAAAAACAGACTCACATGACTGGACTACTCAGCACTCAGTCTGGAAATGAACAACAAACAGAGGAACACAGTGATTAGATGCAAGTTCCCTGAACTTACCTGAGTCACAGTACAGCTTCTTTTTGTTTATCTGTAGTTGCTTCCTTTATCTACATTAATCAAAATGATTTCTTCCAGATGTTTAGGTAACATTGTTTGACTTCATTCAGAGAACTTTTGTATCATAAAAAAAAAATGTAATGGAGCAAATCATACTTAAACATTTGAAGAGGCTGACATAGGAGCAATGGGCATCCACAAATCAAACACTAAGATGCTCCCTGTATTGTGTTCGTTTATGTCCTCTGAAAATATTTCATCAGTGCAGTTGCCACTGAAAATAACAGGGCAGTGTATAATTTACATCAAATGCCTCCAGGTAGTGATAACATCCTTTCTCCAAGCTTGAGCTGGGAGGTGATTACTTCATGTAGCTTACCACAACCCCAAAATGCATGAATTAATGCAAAACACCAGGTATGTCATTGATGTTACGTCAAATATAAATGATTTAATCCCTCAGTTTATGTTTCTGGGTTTAGTAGGACGCTAATATTTGTATTTTGGGAGTTTGAGGGGAACCAGACTACGGTAACTGTTTCCTCTACCTGCACAGATCACCTTCCGGCATGAAAGCAGCATCAACAAATGAATGTCAGTCGATTAAAATTTTAATCACGATTAATCGCACAAATGTCCTGAGTTAACTTATGATTAATTACATATTAATCGCAGAATATTTTAAAATCTTTGTTTTATTATTTTATTTCAGCTATTCTATTTTAATATATTTACAACAGGATATTTATCATCATATTAAAAATAGAACAATTATATATTATTATATACTTACTTAAGCTGTTAAGAAACCCATATAGACTCTAAACAGATCATTAATCCTGATTTGTTTATTTCTTAATATTGTAGTTGTCATTGTGTGAGGTAGATCGTTAGAGTTGTGATTTCCAAGCTGCACTGAATGCATCACAGCTACAAGCCAAGCAAGTTGCCTGCTGTAAGTTTAAGTTTCATATTCTATTTCTCGACAGTGGCAGGTTTGAGTCACCTTCTCCTGCATCATTTGGAGAACTTAGTGGATAAAATACCTAGGTCTTGTCCAGAAAACCATCCTGCAGAACTTTAAAGCTGAACTGTCCGTGTGAAAGATCCATTTTGTGTCCGTTTCTGCTTCAGAGCCATGACCCGCTTTCTACTTCACTTCCTGAAATTATGCCGACAGTGGTGCATTAATCGGCTGTAAAAAAAATTACCTCCATTAAAAAGAATTTGCGTTAATGCGTTATTAACAAAAAATATATATATTTTTTTGTAAATCTATTACACTAGATTACACCCCCAAAATTATCATTATATCAAGTTAGCGGAAAGCTAAAAGGAGGATTAATGAAGCATTTTAAATTTAATTTCATTTGTCTGCATCACTAGTCATGTTGGTTTATTTCTGGGCAGCTACATCAGGCTGCACGGAGGCTAAAATACTGGCTATTGGTCACTGGTTATGAGTTGGAGCGTGGTGCTGCACCAATCTGACATGAGAGCATATGTTATGCTCAAAACCACATGAATTTTAGTAGACTTGTCCATGACTGTGTTTAGATATTCATAGATTTTGCTTAAACTAAGTATATAAAAAAAAGATGTTTAAAAATTAATAAATTAAAACTTTCAGCAGAATTGGAAAAAAAAACAATTATCTATGAAATTAGCTTATAAAAACTTCTACACATTATGCAACATCAATATCTTAACAGAAACTTTAGGGGTGGACTGGATTTCTCTTTGGTATTACAGTCAGTGATGGAGGAGTCAGTGTATAACCTGGAGCCTACAGAAGAAGAAGCAGTCGGTGTTGGTGGTACCAAACAAACAAACTGTTGGCAAGATGAAGAGAACAGAGAGAAGTTGGTGAAATGATTTGAAGATACAGTAATTACAACGAAGGAGGCTCTCGGTAAGTGAAAATTACATTCGCCACCACCCCCTCTCACAACACAGTAAATATAGTTGTTCCTTTCTTGACCGGAGGCAGCTTTTAGGCACTAGAGGACTGAAATATGATACAGAAATTGCAACATTTCTTCTGGATTGGTAAGTTAAAACGTGTATTGTCAACATTGTGGCTTATGTTGTACCTTAAATTTTTGGGGTTGCTGAGACACCTCTGTTTTGTAGGCATAGATTACCAAGGAGGAACGGTGGTGGTTAACAAAGACTACTTTTTTGCACCGATGATGCAAAATAATACGTTTGCATCCCAGCTTGTGGTGAAAATGGAGCAGATTGTACGATATTACATGTACATCTTTAAAGACAGCTGAGCCATCGCGACCAGGCTGCACAGTAATAGCAGTAAGAACAAAATTAGCGTAAGCTCATCTGACTGTTTCTCTCAATTAACCTGTTAACATGCACACAAAAAAAGAAAATGAGAAATTAGATTAACACACTTAGGTTTCTCCCCAGTTATCAATAGTCTTCTTGCGTGTAAACCTGTATATTTCATTTATTTATTTTTTTACATCTGCACAGGCAAAAATCTGTGTTACTTCCCTTTTTTAACGGAAGTTGTAACAATGGAAGCAGCACAATCCCAATATGAGTAGAAAATAAACGAAAAATACAAGGGGTGTACAATGGAGTCAGAGTATAAACTAAGTATAGTATTCACACATACTCTAGGCTTATTAGCTCCCATATTGGCACAGCTAGCACTAATACTGTGGGCACAGACATGTTCAACAAAGACCAGATGTTTTGAAAATAACAGGAGTATTATATTGTAATATGTCTACATTCTCCGAAAGAAATCCAATTATAGACGGGAAAATGTAAACAAGGGTTTTTCAAATTTCGCATTTCAGAAGTGTATAGATGTGTCAAAGCCAGGTATTACATTTATCTGATTACTCACAATTACCAGATTTTGATGGTCATGTAAACATGTTTAATGATTTTTCAGTTAAAATGAAAGGAGCTAGCAGTAATCAACAAGCAACAAAGCCAGTCTAGAAGAGTGCATAGGTTTCTGTCACCCACTAAGCTGGGAAAAAAAGACTTAAATTAATCGTGAGTGGGAACGGAAACATACACCTCATTTGATAAAACTCTACTTCCTTGTGGTGGTAATTTTTGAAGGCCAAAATGACTAAATCCACTTCTAAAGTTCTGAGATAATTATAGTATGTTGTACAGATCCAAAGCCACAGTCTTCTACTGAATTTGGTTGTGTTTACAATCGGCTAGATTAAAACAAACTTTGGTGTATTTGCTCTGTTAGTGTGGAACATTTAAAGAAGTCTGAATGCTGCAAACTGTTGGGCACAACATATTATATTTGAAATAACAATACAGTAACAAAGCAAAGTAATTGCTTCTGAGACAATCTTCTACAATGACCTTTACCTGATTTATAGTATATTGCGAGATCCAGACTGTTACCATGATGTTGTAATTGCTTATAATCTAATGAATTGCCCAGTATAAATATTGCATATACAAATGTTATTGAGTGCTAACAGATGGAATTTGTCTTTGACATCAGATGTGAATGCAATGTGTGTAAATGAGTGAGTTTAGTTAATGAAGAGTGCCGGTTGCGTGCAAGGACAAAGTGATTAGGTATAGACATGGGGGGGGAGTAAATGTGGAGGGTGACTGTCTGGTCTGGGCATTGCTCAAGTTTACCACTGGCCTTTCTGCTGCAGCCATCTGTTGAGAGTGTCAAGATGAACCTATTTGTGTGTGTACGCGTGTGTGTGTGGCACACGCAGCAGCGATGGATTGGCGAGATTAGCGAAGTTGGCTACCATGTACCCCGCCTCCTTCCTTTTCACGATGCACCTCCACCCCTTCTTTTTGAGGGCCTTGACCTGATGCATGCCACGCGTTGACGGCTGTCCCACACACAGAAACACACACACACACACAAAGGAGGGGATCATGGCTGGGTCTAACCTGCCTAATTCTCCCTAATGGCTTCTCTATTCAGGGATTAACTCCCTAAATCCACACACACAGAGGGCCCAACATGTGCAGACCTACAGTGTAACCGTCACAGTAGCACACAGTCTCACACACACATGCTCACACAAAGGAAATGGACAATAGCTGATCTCTTCACAGTGATTTGGCAAGGCTTCAAATGGCCTGTGGGCTGCAATTAAAATGTTTGGGACTCAGGGGAGGACTGGAAGGGAGAGGACGGGGGAAGATGGGAGGGCGAGAGGAAGAGAGAAAGGAAAGGAAAGTGTTCAACTATCAGGAGCACCATATCGTAAAAAGATTTTATTTGAAGGTGTGCATTTTCTATAAGTGAGAACTGTTTTTCTTTCATGAACTTGGAGATAAAATATTTTGCAGACTGTGACAAAAGCACATGACCCCTATTTAAGCTGCAGGTGTTGATTCATTTGAATGGGAGGGTGAAGTTAAAGATGCTGGCTCTTCTCTCAAATGTAGTGGAAAGCAGGAAAGTTCAACTTAATGTATTGAGGTTCCAGGTGAGCTTTGATCTGAATTAACATGAGAAGCTATTAGATAGTTCGGATTTCATTCCTTTCCTCTTTACAAATGTGCAGTATTGGTGGGTTTCCTCACATGAACTCCCTTCAGGGTCTTCCATAACATTTCTTTTGGATTAAAGTCAAAACATTGACTTGTCCATTCCAAAACCTTAACTTCATTCTCCCCTCACCCTTCTTTACTCACAAACTTTCACACACTACTGTTCAGCGTGTGTCACAATGACATATTCTAACCTTTCCATATTTTCACTGTTATCAAACCAGGCCGTCTTTCTGAAATTCAGATCAGTTGTTCTAGAGACAGGAGAACAAAAACGTTCAGAGAAAAGGATTCATGCAGGTCAGTGTCATGTTACAGCAGCACACAGGGACATTATGTACACAAACGCTAAAACATATGGCGTGAATCTTTCTGTAACATCACTGAATGGGGAAAGAAAGTCAAATTACTATACCTAAAGAATGCACACTAATAAATGTGGCTGATTAGTAGGATAAAAAGAATTAACTTCAGAGGCCATTTCTTAGTTTTGCATCCAATGCGTTGTTTAGCTTTAGTTACTAATTGTACAATCCTAGAAATGTGATTTGTGTTAAAAGTGCATCACACCATGACCAAAGTCAAGATGTGAATAATCAAAAGCAAGCCAAAGACTACTTCCTATGCTAACTTTTTGGTTGTAGTTTTGCAAGCAGTCTTTCTTGATTTAACATAGCAGTGACCCTTCATGTGCAAAACTATCCTCATAAAACCATTACCAGTCTTCATTGGGTGCTGAATTCAACACCTACTGCACCTTTTATTAGAAATAAAACAGCGACCACAAGCTAGGGCTAATCACCGCACAGAAGCGCTAACACCCGTTAACATCTGGCTTTTGAGTGCAATGGGAAAATGTTTAATCAGCTTTGAGTCCCACATCGGTCGAAGTGATTCGTGGGTGTTTATCAGCTGCACATCTGATCAGCACAGATACGTTACAGGGGTGCAGATAATAACTGATGGTGCTGCGCTCAAAGCTCCAAAGCCCGACACAACTCTTTGTTTGGTTGGTTTTGAAACTGATGGAATTGCAGATGAAAATAGACAAAAACCTGGCAGCTCACTCTCACACACTCCAACATGCAGCATGCTGTGTGTGGCTGACATCTGTGGTCCATTTAGAAATACTAAACTGGCCTCATAATCTCAGAAATTTGTCTCTTAAGTTGTTGTCTAACACAGCCTGTAAGATATCCCGTAATGCGAGGCTTAAAGGTTTGTCCTCTAAGAGGTAGTTTCTGGATGTAACTTGTATCCTTCAGCACTTTAAGGGTAAACAAGCTACTATGGAACACAAACTAATCAGCTTTTTTATTTAATTATGATGATTTTGGTGCAAAACATATATCATGCTTTTGGGGTTGCATCGGTGTAAATACTTCTCACAACAGTGGAGGTGATCAACAGGTTTGGGTGTCCACATACTTTTGTTCTTGCAGTTTTTTTGAAGCAAACTGCCAGATCTTGGCTTCTGTAAGTGCATAAACACAATATGCTTTCCTCCAAAGGAATGTGAGGTGCTAATCCCACCTGTAGCACCTGAACCCCATTCTCCCATATCCATCCTCTCTTCTGTCTCCTCTCATCCTCCTCATGACTTGTGTTTTAAGAGCTCTCACAAATGGCAGATTTCAGAACTATAACATTAAAGTAGATTAGAAAGTTTATGTTGAAAGAAAGCGTGCATGTCCTCACTCTCTCGTGTGTGGGTCTGCGTGTGTGAGAGAGCGAGAGAGAGAGATAGAGGTCCTCTGTTAAACTAACAGAGACCCAGGAGGTCTTTGGGCCCTCTTTTGTCCGTCCTCTCCGTTTCCTGCAGGCATGCATGCAAGCCAATGAAACAATAAGACACATTTCACTGTGTCTTCAAAGTTGTTTATGTTCACGGGGTAAATCTTCCCTTACAGACACTCCACCCCATCGACTGCAGATACCCCACAGCTATGCACCACATTTCAAAGAGAAAGAGAAACTTAAAATGAAATGGGTTTGGTGGAGAGAAATACATATTTTTTTGTTAAAGAAGAGAAAATGCACCTTTTTGGGAGAAAAGACAGTTAACAAAGTAGCTTGCTGCAACTTACAGAATGCAATTTGAAAAATATATATATATCCCTCAGCTTTGTGGCCTTCCCAAGTGCTTTCCTTTTGTTTTGCACAAGGAGAAATCACTCGGTTGTTGAGCATCAACATGTCCAACAGCTGCGGGACAGATCTGCAGCTGTGTGTGTGTGTGTGTGTGTGTGTGTGTGTTAGTGTGTGTGTGTGTGTGTGTGTGTGTGTATTGGGGTCGTCCGTTGGCAGGAAGCAGTAGGCAGCGAGTGATGTGGTCAGACCCTCTGTCACCAGTGAGAGAGAGAGAGAGGTCTGATGTCTCTCTGTCTTTTCGTCTTCTTCCTGTTGCTTGTTTTCTTTTCCTGATCATCGTTCTTCATTAGAGAAAGAAAAAAAAAATCACAAACATACGTTGGCTGGCTGCTCTCTGAAGGCCGATGATTGTCAAAGGATGCAGATATGATGGAGGCAGTCTTGGTTTCTTTCAGCTACATAGAGTTTTTAACTGTGTCTTAAAAAAGGAAAAAAAGTTTTTTCCACAGAGTTGTTGAGTTTTTTTTTCCAGATGACTTGTACAGTTTTTACGTCTAAGAATTAATTTTATCCACCCCTCTCTAGAGTTATTTTCTCTTCGCTTGTCAAGTTCTCGTTTTCTTTTTGGTACTGTTTCCATTGTTATGTTGATGTACGTGAATCATCTCAAAAGGGGAAAAAAAAGTGCATTAAACATAAAATTATTCCAGCAAGAAAATGTGAAAATGCTGACGTACAAACAGCAGATTCTTTTTCTCCAGAAGGGAAAAAGAGTGAAAGAAAAGGAATGGAAAAAACCAAGAGAGGGGCTAGTGTGGAAAATCATTTTTTTGTAAATACATTGTGGAAATCAAAGAGAAGGGTAGGGGGAGAACATGGAGGTGAGTGAGTAGGAGGTAAATTAAGGGAGTCAGGGGGACAATTAGATGGGAATTTCCACTGTTAGTAAGAGTCAGCTTTTGTTATAATAGGGTAAAAGCTTTGATTTTTCTCTCTGCATGCCACTAAACAGATTGCTTGGGAAAAGATGTGAAAGAGATGAAAAATGAAAGAAAAGGACAAGGCAGTCATGAAGAATAAAGGCAAAAACCGTAGTTTATGATCGTCTGCAGTTTATTTACTTTAAAAAACAAAAGAAAAGTCAAAAATCCAACAAGGTGATATTTAGAGGGTTTTTTCTTCCAACATGGCAAAAGTCTGACTAGAATAACATCGTATTATATGCTGCAGCAGTACAAGGTTAGATTTAAAACACACAATTCCACTAAGAGTCCATTTTTCCATGCATGGAAGTATCTATCAGAGTTGCTCTCAGCGCTCTCAGGCTGGATTTTTTTGCCTTTTTTATGCAGACGAACAGAGATAGAGCAGTCTTCCATAAAGCTAGCAGCACTTTGGTCTTTGAAATGATGCTACATGCTGATCGAATATTGATTGACTGAAATGTGTCTCTAGCCAGGAAAGAATAAAAATTTATAATTATTTGAATAAAGCAAAGAAGTAGAGTTGAAAAGCTCAGATACGAGGCAATCTGTACTATTTACACCCTTGTTTTACATGTGCACACATGTTTGCGAAGCACTCACAGACAACTCACAGTCTTTGGACACTAAATGAGAAAACATAATGAATTAGCATGTCAGAGCTAGTAGAATTAAAAAGACATCAGGCTGTATTGACCGCGACAGAATTACATATTAATAAGAAAACACAATGGTTTTAGAAATGATACCCACGCTGCATAAGTTTGAATGCTGTGATCTACTTCCAGGGCCACTACACATTCAGTTTCCTTTACAAAGAACAAAGTTCATCTTAAATTTACAGTGTATATAACCACTTTTTCACAAACCCAATCAAATCATGGTTTAACTTTTAATTATGTTGCACCAAACTTTAGATCGATAAAACTACTTCCTTGTTGGAAATTAAGGAACCAAATTTGGTGCTGTTCAATTTCATTTAAGATTTATCATTTTAATTAAAAGAAATGTTCAATAACTGAACCTGAAGACTGGAACAACTGTATTTATTATATTCTGTATGTCTGATCATTCCTTTTCCTGCCACCAGGCACCACTTTCATAATAATGACTTTCTCTAGGATGTGCGGTTTATGTGTTCACTCCAGCACATTTTGATTGTGTAGCCAATTTATAGGACTCAACAGACAGCAAAAGTATATTTTTATATTAGTGTCTATTTTAACACAAACCATAATATTGCGCTAAATTAAAACAATGCAGTTTTGAATGCCTAACCTTAACCAAGGTGCAAGGAAACAGCGAATGAATCCTTAAACTGCATTCCAAGATGAACTTACTGTGAAACATTAGAGGCCAAATGTAGTTCTGTGTGCAGCTCAATCCCAACAATTCATCCGACTTTCAAATATGAACTTTTTAGTCTCTTCAAGGTGATGCAACAGTTATGTGATTGTTAGGATTAATGTAAAGACACTGCACATTTATATGACAAAACCAGATTTTTTGGCATGTTATACAACCAAAATCAAATCAAATCAAAGCCATAAAAACTGCACTAATATACCCAGGTATTGAGGTTTTGGAATGAAAAATTTCTGCAGGACTACTTTTAAATAAACCAAAAAAAATGGGCCTAGCATCTTTGTGCACACTTTGTATCTTTTTTGTAAAAAGAGTGAAGAATTTGTATTAAAGCAACTGAATTCCCAATAAAGCAGCTCTGCTATGCTTCTTCACATATTTTTCTAGTTGCTTCTGTCAGATGGCTAAATGCATTAGAAATTGT
Organism: Atherinosoma microstoma; assembly: GCA_037177055.1. Classification (NCBI taxonomy): domain Eukaryota; kingdom Metazoa; phylum Chordata; class Actinopteri; order Atheriniformes; family Atherinidae; genus Atherinosoma; species Atherinosoma microstoma. The sequence continues at coordinate 5,764,276 of JBBBVU010000006.1, forward strand.
TACGGAAAATCAGCCCATTAGGTCTATGAATCAACTCAGGGTCACATAAAGCACTTCTAATAAAATCCTGATTTTACAATCGTAGCGTTCACTGGCAAATCGCTGTTCAAGTGACTTAGAGAAAACTGTGTCTGGGTTTTTCTTTGGATTACGTCTGAATCAGAATCACATTCTTGTTTTTGTCTTGGCAGGGTTGAAAAAGACAAGGAAAAAAGCAACCTGTAAATGTATTATTGAAAACAACAATTACATCCGGCGTACACGAGAAGAAAATGAAGGTCAAACACAATTTGCAAAGGTGGTCCCAGCCCTAACGTGTGCACTGAGATGGTACCAGTCCAGTACATTAAAATATTGATTTTAAAAGGAAGGGGAAAGCAAAAGAGGGGGGGGGGGGATAGAGAGACACACTGAAGAAGAGCAGTGAGAAGCAAAAGATAGAGAAAGAGCGTGTTGTATAAGAGAGAAGGCAGTGACAGGGAAAGGGCGAGAGACTTAGACAATGTAAAAAGGGAGAGAGAGTGAGCGCTTTTGAATTCCTCTGTGAAAGTAACAGATAAGTCCTGCCCTCTAGAGGAGGTATGGATGAAGAGAGGGACATCCTGCGAGAGTGACTCAATAACCCCCCCCCAAACCACCCACACATATGTGTGTACATATGTTGTTCCGGTTGGCCTCCTTTTAATGTTGCTAACTAATATTTCCACAGACAACCGCTCTCACATATTCTGATGATCATTATGAATTCCAAGAAATCTTTGTTTTCTAAGCAACCTAAAAAACTGGGTTTGTGTGTGTGTGTGTGTGTGTAACTCATGGCCTCAGGTGAAAGCGCCTGCTGCTTCCCCTTCCTAAGAAAAGTGTGTGTTTGAGTTTGTGTGTAAGAGGGGGGCGGGGCAAGAGGAGGGGATAAGGTGTGGCTAAAAGAGAGAGAGAGAGCAAGAGAGAGAGAGAGAGGGAGTCTTAGTTGAGAGATGTTGATTTTGTCAGGCATTTCAAAACAAGACTCCAAGTGGATCACTTGCACACACACACACGCACACTTCAGTGCTCACACACAGTTACGGCAGAGTGGAGTATCAGCACTCGGAGCAAGAAGGACAGAGGGGGAGAACTGCACCTGTCCCACACTCACACACTCTGTCCTCACACACATATACACGGAGGATCTGACTGGTCGTCCCTATGTGTGGATGGGACCAAAGTTACACGGTAAGTACGGAGCAGATCTTTCTCACTTTTAACATTTTTACTTAATGAAAAGAAATAGCTCAGTTTTTTTTTTTTCTTTTCCCCCTTTGGTTGTTTTTTTTATAATCATGTAAATATATCAGAGCTTCTTTTGGCTTTCCATTATTTTGCTTAACAAATTGCAGGAATCTCTAAATTGTATAACAAAGAGAAACAGTGCGTAAAAGTCAATCTTTAAGACAATCTAATCTTTTTTCTTGTTTGCTTTTTTGTTTTTTGCCTCTGCTGTGGATTTTTGCACCTTTTTAGGTTGCATTATCTGTCACTTTGAAGCACTTTCTCTCAGGAAATCATCTGGGATTTAAGACCCCTTTTTTGTCTAAATGAATTTATATTTTCAATCAGAATATTTTTATATAAATTGTTCTCCCCCAACAAAATGTGACAATACTGATATTTTGACATTTCCACTTGAATTTCAAACACAAAGAGTAAGTTTGAGTACTTTTTATTTCTGTTTTATCCCTGATCAGAGAGAGTTGCACTTAAATTTGAAATCCATCTGACTTTGTGCAAACTCAACTTTAATGTTTTCGGTTGGTCTAAATGCATACAAGATGAATTGTTCTTGGTTCTTGGTTTCATTATTAGTTTTCAATGTTGCAGCTGTTATGCAAAGAGGCGTTTTGCTGAGAGCCGAATTATTGAGAAACATTTTCATATGTGAGTTTAATGTGCTTCATTTAAATGCCAAATGGGGCAGAAACTGTTGTTGTTCTGGGGTCGGTTCTCTGTTAAGTAGATGCAGCCGTTTATTGGCAGAAATCATGTGTTTCTGCTGGAAATTTCACAGTTTTACAAGTCAGATGATGAATATTGTGGTTTTTTTGGATTTAAATGCAATTTTGATGATTTGCTGTGTTTTATTTTACCGTTAATGTCAGCATGTAGACAGTCTGGAGCAACTTACATCAACTTTTAAGTAAGTTTTGAGGATTCCTTTGTTTAAAAGGTCTATAAGAATGAAAGTTTGATTTCTAAAAGTCTTAGAATATTGTTTCTTAAAGTCTATGATGACGCCTTTGTTAACGTGTAGTTTTAATGTTGTTTTTTAAAATCACTTCTTGTCTTTTTTGAGAGAAAATCTGAGCTGTGGCTGGAGAGAGTTGGATCTAAAATAGTTTTCTTTCATGCAACTTTAGAAGATTGTGAAGAGCTTGGCCACTAAAGATCTGCAGCTTTCCGTTGTGGGACAAGCAACATGTTTGTCCCTGTGTGGATATCTGTCTGTGTATGTGTGTGTGTGTGTGTGCGTATGGGACTGTCTTGGGTGGGATCATGTTTGAAGTTTTGTTTGCGCTGCCGTGGCCCCCCCAAATGGAAAAGTTTTGACGCTCCCTTCCTCATCACTCCCCCCGTTCATTACCGACATACATACACACACACACACACACACACACAAGCACAAACACACGCAGGGAATTGGGATGATTTGCCGGTTCCGCTGCTTTGCCACTCTGCTTCCAATTTTAGCTTCATTCAGACACAGACAGCATTTCCTTCCTCTGTCTTCAACCCCAGGGAGAGGAGGGAAAGGAGCGGGGGGTGGGGGGAGAGAGAGGGAGGAAACGTGGGAAATATTACAACCGTATTGTCTGAATAATTTCAACATGCTTTTTAATGAATAATGCTTCAATGCAGAGTGAAAAACAAAAAGAAAGCAAATGAAAACTTGAAAAAGGAAGGGTTTCTCAGATTTAGAAAAAGAGGGAAAACATGGTATTATGTTGAGTCTTCATTAATACAACTATCCAAAACTTCTTTAGTGGGAAAATATTCACACATTTTTTTAATATTGTTAATGAGGTAAAAATATTTAATTCTAGCTCTCCAGAATTAGTTTTAATTTCACTAAATACAAATGTGTAACTTCTCTACAGTAAAGTTTGATTTCATCTCTCAGTTTTTCCTTAATCATTTCTATCGTGTTTAACTGCAGGCTACTATCTCAGCTTAATTCATTTCACATTGTAGTTTAAGAAAAAAGATAAATGACAATCAAGTCAGTTCCATTACTGTCAATGAGGATTGTTGAAATTGTGTCATATAGTCTTGACTGAAAGAAAATCAACTTTACTGGACTTGACTTTAGCTGGATTCATGAATGAATGAAGTCATGAATGGATGAATCCTTTGATTGTTTCCCATATTAGTTAACATTTACTCTAAATGGGTGACAAAGCAAGAAGTTTCCTGCTTCTTCCTTTGTGTTCTTGTGCACTTGTGTGTGCGTGCACGCATGTGTTTGTGTGACACTAACGTTACTCAGCCCCCCCTCCCATCCCCCTTTTCCACACTGAGTCACCATATACTATAATCACAGATCTTCTTCCCCTCATTTAATCTTTTCTCTTCTCACAATTTCATCATACTTAATTGTAATCTTTTTTTTTGTCCTATTTTTATTTCTTATCCTTTTCTTCCTACATCTTTTATTCTTGTGTTGTGTTTTTTCCTCCTTTTCCAATCTGCCTCTTTTTTTTCTTACTTTTTTTTTGGACCTTTTTAGAGTTTTTCTACATTTGTCCATCATGGTTCTTTGATCCTTTTTCTTTTTCTTTTTTGTTTTACATTTCTTTTTTTCTCTTTTTTTAATCTTATTTCTTTTTACTTTCTTTGCTGTTTGCCTTTTCCTCTTTCACCCCCTCATTATGTTTGTCTTGCTTTTCTTTCTTTCCATTAAATGTTTCTTCATGCTGTAAATGTTTAGATAACACAAATCAGAAAGTTAAAGATTCTCTTCTTCCTTCTCCGTCTTTCTCCATCTGACTCAACCAGGCGACCTCTCATAGCTCGGCCATGTTGACCAGTGAGGGGGCGCACACCATGGAGCAGGATGACACACACCACAGCGCCAAGATGGCCTCCACAGCCACCAGCAGTGGGTCAGATGAAGCCGAGACAATGACCGACACGGACGTGGACGTGGAGATGGAGGAGGCAGACATGGCCCAATGGACAGAGGCCGAGTTTGAGGAGAAGTGCACATACATTGTCAAAGACACAGCGTGGGAGGCGGGGCCAGACGGTGATGCCATGGTGACGACGACGACTAGAGCCGAGGCGTCTCTACCCCGAAATCTGGCCTTCAAACACCTGGCTGGAAGCAAGGAGGTCAGACTCCCACTTATACACACACACACTCACACAGACACACACAGGGAGACAGGAAAACTTTCTCTCCAGTCACAATGAGTGAGTCAGATGTGGATCATGTAATGAAGAGAGGGGGTCATGTCTCACTGAAAATTTCACATACAAAGGAATGTGTGTGATTGTTGGTGTATAAAACACCAGAAGCAGAATCTATACAAACATGCCTCGAATAGCATTTCATCAGCTTTAACCCATCCATGAAAACTCATTTATCATCAGAGAAAATGATGATAGGTTAGTCCCAAAAGTTGTTTGCCATGTTCTAGAGAAGTTCTTCATCTCATAGCGGATATACCCAACCCAGCAGGCAGGGGGCGCACTACAGCACCTTAACAGACGCTCATTTAAGCTTCAGACCTAAATGACTGATAATGATCAGCAAGTGCATGAAATCTGTCTTCAATTTTTATCTATTTTTCTTTCTATATTTTAATTAAGGAGAAAAAACCTGACAAAGCTTCTCTAAGTCTACTTGCAATCAGCCGTCTTGACATAAAAGGATAATGCTTTGGTGATTGATCAAAGTGGATGTGAAAAAGTCAAAATGTCAAAGGTTGAAAGAGGGATTGGATAACAGTAAGATAGTGCAAAGAATCAAAATCACACTTTGGTAATGTGATAAAGGGATAAAAAAAAAAAGTTTTTTTTTTTTCCCACAGCTTTAACTAGCACAAGATTGGATGGTGTTTTAAAGTCAATAAAATGAGCAAGAGCACAAATACAAACTTTGGAGTCCAATTCATTGACAATCACATTTTTGAAGTCTGGACGTGCTGAAGAAGGTGTGCATCCTCTGCATCCTGTGCTTTTCCATGCATTTTGTACAGAAAAACAAAATGCATGACCGCAGGTCAAAAGGTTACAACTTATTTGTCAATTTTAACACTGAATCCGTCAGTAAAAGAGCGTGATCACATAGATTTTTTCATCAGGGGCTCGTCAATAGGAACCTGAAGAAAGAGGCAGAGTGAGAAAAGAGAAGAGTGTGTTCTGTTTGCAAGCTGATTAGTGATCAGCTAATATTTATTGTGACCGGAGGAGGAAAAAGGGAAAAAGCTGATCAAAGAAAACTACGTTTTGGTTCAAAGAAAGAGGGAGAACAGTGCAAATAAAAGAAGAAAAAAACTTGTGCACAGACACTAACACACCCTCATGTCTGGTCCTAGGGAGGGAAAAGAGGAAAGGGGGATTTCCCATTTCACTGGGGAACAAGGGGGTTTGGGAATGACTTCTGTTTGCGTGGGTTTAGCATGAAGAAAATGTGTGTGAGTTTGTCTTCCATCCATGGCTGGAGCCTGATGTGTAGTCACCATATAATCCCTCGCTTTTCTCTTCTTCCTTTTTTTCTTCTTCTCTCTGCTCGTTGAGAACAGAAAGAAAAAACAAGCGATTTTTTTTTTCTCTTGAGTTATCTGGAGGCCACCCCCTCTCCCCAAAGCGTCTGAAGTGGCAGTGGTTTTGGTTTGATGTGGCAGCCCGTGAAGGTGTGACAAGAGACAAAGAAATCTGAAAGAGAAAGACTTAGTTTGTCTCCAGCAACACCAGCAGGGATAAAAACGCAGCTTCAAATGAACCGATGCGTGGAGCTCGTTCATTAATCAGCGTCTTTTGTCGACAGCTGGTCGAGAGTGTGTGTCTATAGTTAATGAGACCTTACGATACATGTTGCTGATGGATGTGCAGGAGAGACACAAACCATTGTTTTCTACATTACGACATCGTTTAGGCTGGAAACTGTTTAACCTGGAAACTGTTTAACCTGTCTGTGTGTGCGTGTCTTGGTGCAGGTGGTCGGCGTGTGCAGCAGGGAGTACATCCCCAAAGGAACTCGTTTCGGTCCCCTGGTGGGCGAGATCTACACGGCCGAGAGCGTTCTCAAAGACGCAAACCGCAAATACTTTTGGAGGGTAAGTACACATCTTCAAAAAACACGCACACACACAAAGACATGCACACTTCCTCAGAAGCTGGAGGGACCCCTTCCTGTGATGTCACTCACATCTAAAGTCAGTCAGTGGAACAGGAAGCTGGGTTCACTGTTTTTCTGTGCAAGAGTGTGTACGTGTGTGTGCGTACAAGGAAAAGACATGGGGATGTGATGTCATCTTCACACAAATAACATATCGCACTTAGGTTCCTGTAAGTTCGCACACACTTGCACACAGTTAGACAGAAGACACACCATCACTACCGGTAACTGACAGTGAGACTACACACACTCACGCACCACCTACCTGACCACTGCCTACTCTGTGTGTGTGTGTGTGTGTGTGTGTGTGTGTGTGTGTGTGTGTGTAGCGGGTTTGACTTGCATGAAAAGAAAGAGTAACCACAGGCAGATACTAAATCATGATGGTGTTCCATTCATGCTCATATCTCACTTTCTCACACAGTGAGACAAGAGAAATGAGAGACCAAGATAGAGAAAAAATGAAAGAGAGACCAAGAGAGAGAGGGGGTGGAGAGGTAGAAAATGAGTTGGTCCTTCGTTTCCCTTTTAAATATAAAAGAGGATCTCCTCCTCCGTGACAGACTCTCTGTCTGTCCGTCTGTCTTTCTTTCTTTCTTTCTTTCTTTCTTTCTTTGTCTGACTTAAGATGAAGAAAATGAGGAAAGGGAAATGGTAAGGAATTTTAAAAAATGAAGCAAGGAGGAAAGATAAAAAATATAAATATGTGGATGTGCAGCTGTTTATGATTACTCTATATTATTATTTATTTCTCTTTTTATGATTTTATTTAGTTAGTTTCTGACATTTTTTGTTATTTACGTTATTTATTGTAGTTATTTAGTCAGTAAAAGCATCTTTATGGTCATTTGGTACATAACTTACTTATTTAACTGCATTTCTTTATTGTTGTGTTACTTAGTAAAGAGATTAGATCAGCAGAGTCAATTTCCTCTTTTTAAAACATACTTTCATTAGAAAGGCTTTCTTGATTTTGCCTGACTTTTCAGATGCATTTATTAATTTTATATTGTTTTATTGTTGTTAAGAAAATGAATTTATATACTACAAATGAATTAATACTATTATAAGTGCCATTTTTAGTTAATTTCTATTGTTTCACATTCATTTACATTAATTTGTAACTTATTTAGATTTTTACTTTTGTAGATGTTTCTTAATTTTCCTGATGATTCAGTAAGAATTTAAAAGTCTTTTTTTTTTTTTAAATACCGTTCTCATCCTCTCGCTCCAGATCTACGTGGATGAGGAGTTTCACCACTTTGTCGACGGCCTGGACGAAACCCGCTCTAACTGGATGCGATACGTCAACCCGGCCCACTCGGCAGCAGAGCAGAACCTGGCGGCCTGTCAGAACGGCATGGAAATTTATTTCTACACTGTGAAACCCGTCCCTGCCGGTGCCGAGCTGCTCGTGTGGTACTGCCACGACTTTGCCCGACGCCTGCGGTACCCACCATCAGGAGAGCTGATGATGCAGAAACTCAGTAAGTTTCTCAAATAAGCAATAAGGCTGATTAGATGAAGACATTCTTTAGAAGAAAAACACTGCAGACAAAATTTAATCTGACATCAGAAGTATGCATATATTTATTAAAGTCCAAAGCAGTGACCAGCTTACATTAAAAAAACATGAAACCAATAGGTAGCATATGTGTGTTTGTCTTCAACGTGTCCTGTCGCCGCTCTTAAAGCCTAACAGTGCTTTTGAGTGTAGCTATGTCTCCTTCCTCTTTCAACGTTAGCCTGTCATTATCTCACACACACACACACACGAGTACAAGACCAACAACCTTTCATCTCTGTCAGTGCCATCGTTGTATTTTTGTGTGTGTGCCAGTGACAGTGTAATTACACACAGGGGGATATGGCCCCTAATGCCACAGTCTTACACACTTAAAGACCCGATTTTAACATAAAAGCTTGCGCACACACATACATACAACCTTACTCAACCTCAATAAAAGGAGCAGAGACAGAGTGTGTTTGCTCAACTCTGCTACATTGACCTTTTTATGACAAAGATAGCTTAAAGTTTTCTCTGTACTCTAAAAAAAATATACGATACACACAGGCAGTTACGAATATTCATAGTGAGTACCATTACTACACGTACCCCCTTTGGTTAGACTGATCAAAGAGACAGGGAGCTGAGAAGAAAACAAAGAGAGTGAGTGGGAGCCGAGCGTTTTCCAGGTGTGACTGTCGGCTAATAGCAGTGTTAAGGTGGCAGAAGAACCAGCACACCCAGCCAGACTGACTCCACTGCTGAGGGGCAAAATGCACATGACTCTCCCCCTTAGCCATCGCAGCACATTGTGAATATATTGTATGAAGATAAGTGTTGTCTTTAATTAGCTTCCTCGGTCATTTGAGAACCCCACAGGCTCCTCCTGACCCGCCGGTGACTTTCGAACAGATTTTTTTGGTGACGTTTTTTTGTTTCGGAGTTCGAGAGTTTTTAGCTGACAGGTGTTTTTTTGCTTTCAGTCTGATGCGCTTCCTAAAATGAGTACATTTCCCAGTTGATTAGCAGAGATTAGCTCTAGAAAGAAAGTTGGAGGTAATGACTTTCTCTGAGTAAAACCAAAACGTCTTTCTGACTAATTAATGTTAAACTGAAACTCAGTTAAAAGGGCAAAAGGTAAAAAAAAGGAGGAAGTGGTAGGGATGGTAAGCAAGCAGGCCTCTCGTTTAAGCTTGTTGCTTAGTCTGTGCTTTAAAGCTCAAATTCGAAATAAATCTCTTGCTGTTTGTTGAAGGATGAGTGTAATGGGTGTAAATGATCAGCATCTCCACAGACTGGCTAGTTAGTGACCATATAAATGTCTTTGGCAGTCTGTGTCATTTGGAAGACAGCAGCTTGATATTTATGTAGTTTTCCCTGCATTTCAGTGCATTATCAAATAGAAATCTTAAATGGCGCTCATGCATCTCACCGTTGTGAGTTAGTTCTTTTAAAGTTACACTTGGTGTCCTGTAGGGGCCGCCAGAGTTTTCTGGTCCAAAACCACATCCTGTAATGTATTCCTGGGGAGATTGTGTTTTTCTCTCTGGTAGCTCTTTCCAGCGTAGTCATTGCAAAACCAGACGTGTGTGCATATACATGTCTGGGTGTGTGTGAGCAAAATGACTGATCGTGCACTGCTATCTCACTCCCTCACTTTCTCCTCTACCTTCTTCCCTCGTTCTTTTTGTTGCCGCCATTTAGCATTCTTCAAGAGTTAGCACTTGAGAGCACCTGTCATCCATGTGTGTCGGTGTGTGTGTGTGTGTGTGTGTGTTTAAACACACTCTCGTCTACCAACAAAACACTCTCCCTTCCCACACACACACTGAAACAGTCATAAAGGTGACATGCCAACACATTTACACCCTTCTTTTCATCTCAAGGAAACGCAAGCTCACTCATATTGTGCATGTGTGTGTGTGTGTATGTGTGTGTGTCTGTGTGCTAGTGTATCGGCCAATCCCGGCTGATATATTTGCCACTTAAAAAGACCAGAAAGAAGGTAGAGGGGGAAGTAGGGGAGGTAGATTTGCGCCTCCTACCCCCTCGGTTGACTACTTGAACTTCCTGGCAGAAGGGCCGTGTTGACAGATTGATATCTCCAATATGGCCGCCCTGTTTGTTTTCTAAAAGAGGGATGGAGGGAGGAGGAAGAGGAGGAGGAGGAAGACTAACTGATAACCTCAGTGTTTACACACTGCCGCTATACTACTGACGAAAGGGTCACTAGCTGTGTGTCTGTGAGGGGATAAATTGTGTGTGTGTGTGTGTGTGGGGGGGGGGGGGTTAAAGTGAATTTCACCAGTGCTGGCACTTAGGATTAACTTTGACAACTTCCATCTCTCTCACACACACATGCTCCCCTCTGGGCGACCTCATGGTAAAGACTTGACTGGGCAGTAAATGAGCTTATAGATAATAGACGGCTGCATTTTAAGGCCCGTCTGTGGCAATTTAACAGCCAAGATGTGCCGCTCACTGACATCCCGGGGCTTTTAGAATGTGTTTGAGTGGGTTCTCCCCCTAATCCACTCTTTCATCATGGAAAGACGGCAGAAGGTGTGAGTGACTCAGGAGGAAGCTCTCTAATTTAACCTTCAACCTGGAAACAATAGCAAATGGCCAGGAAAACCTGGAGAGTAGGAGCTTGATCAGAAGTGTGTGCGACTTGTCCAAAAGTGGGAGAGTCAACAAATCAGACAGAGGTCTTTGTTTGCAGGCGCCTCCGTGTGTGTACTTTGTCATATGGTGTGGGTGTGTTTGTGTGTGTTTGCGGAGGGCAGGTGGAGGCCAAGCTTTTTTCTGAGGATATCTTTAGCAGGAAACTCTCCATCAGTCCTGGCTGTCTGTCTGCCACCAATCTGATTTTATCTTGATTTTATAGGCACACACACACTACATACACCCCACACAATGCCCAAAGGCAGATGTCACGCCTCACATCCTGTCTTTTACCCCTTCTCTTGCACCTCAACCTCGTACGTCAATTCTGTCAGCCTAATTGGTCCGCTGAGTTACTTATGGTGTTCCTTAACACTAAGATGGCAAGTTTAGAAGGATTTTTAGTGTGTTTCTATCACCACTTTAAGTAGCCAAATTTCTATGGTTTCTATAGAAACAATAAAGATCTATTCGATGAACTCTTGCTGACCTCATTTTTCTCTGCGTGTCTTTTCAGAGCAGTCACTTTTGGAAGTTAAGCAGCAGCAAGTGAACAGCGAGGAGTGCACAGTGGAGGCATCCAGCCCATCTCCAGTAGCAGTGACCCCCATCCAGCCCAAAAGAGAGCACAGCGTCCTCTCCATTCTGAGTGGCACCAACAGGGCCTCATCCTCCATGTCCACCAAAAGGGAGCCGAGCCGGCCGCTTCCCACCCGCCCCCGCTGTGCCGACAGCCCAGAGCGACTCCTGTATCCCCGTGCCCTCTACCCGACTCTCATGCCCCACTCCCACATCTCTGAAGACTTCCTCAGCCACAAACCCAGCCAGCTTGGTTACCCCTCAACTCACTCACCCGGCAACCAGTCATCAGCCACACCTAGCCCGTCTGCGAGGAGCAGCCCAGACAGCAGCCCTCACGGGAGCCCGTCTGGTCCAGCACCATCCCCTGCTTCTTTCTACTCCCCCGGACTGGGTCCTTACCCTGGTTACTCCCCACCATCTGCACCGCTATCTTCACCCTTCTACCCACCAGGGACCCCTTACTCACGTTACCTCCTGCCCCATCACTATCCTCTACCTGGTGGCGGCATCCCAACCATAGGAGGGATGCTTCCCAGGATGTACCCCATCTACGGCAACCTGTTGCATCCTCCTGTGCCCCTCCTACCTTCTGACGCCGCAGGGAGGCGCTTCCTAATGCCTGAACCTGTGCACCCCTCATCTATCTCTGCTCACAGAGAGTTCCTCTTCCCCGGGCCCACCAGTGCCTTCTCAGCTGCTACTTCTCTGAGAGACAAAGCAGGGCCTCACAACCCATATCCCGGGCACCCTAACCCACACGGACCAGCCCACGCTCCCTCCAGCGGTTCCCCGACTGCAGGCACAGCACCTCCCAGTGAGCAGGTGCCCACTAAGCCTACCTCAGCCCTGCTAGGCAACACCAGTGAGCATTGTTCCGATGAAGAGGCTATCAACCTGACCAAAGTTAAGAGGGGCACTGGTTCAGTGGGTTACAAGGCACTGCCTTATCCTCTGAAGAAGCAGAATGGCAAAATCCAATATGAGTGCAATGTGTGCAAGAAGACCTTTGGGCAGCTGTCAAACCTGAAGGTGAGACATGAGAGTTGTTATGGGTTTACCTATTAACATCATGTCTGCTTGTCTGATTTACTGCTTTGTTATCATTCCTGTGCTCTGTGAGGATCGCAACATAATCAGTAGGCAGCAGAGCAGGTTTATGGCACTTAAAGGAGCAAGGCGTGTCACCAGATGTTCTCACATCAAATGATGTAGTTTACGATCTGAATAGGCCTAATATTTTTTTCTTCTCTTGTTTTGTTTTTGCCGTGCAGGTTCATCTTCGTGTGCACAGTGGAGAGAGACCCTTCAAATGTCAAACCTGTAACAAAGGCTTCACTCAACTGGCCCACCTGCAAAAACACTACCTGGTCCACACTGGAGAGAAGCCCCATGAATGTCAGGTAAGAAACAACATTGAAGATGAGCCGTTAACCCTCTGCAACTGGACAATTATCAATCAAATTTTATACTGAGCTTGTGTTTTTTTTTTTGAGCTGCTGGCATAACTTCTTTTATCTGCTCTCCTCTTTCAGGTTTGTCACAAGCGCTTCAGCAGCACCAGCAACCTGAAAACTCACCTGCGCCTCCATTCAGGAGAGAAGCCCTACCACTGCAAACTCTGCCCAGCTAAATTCACCCAGTTCGTCCACCTCAAGCTGCACAAGCGCCTGCATTCCCGCGAGCGTCCACATAAATGCCCCCACTGCCATCGCCACTACATCCACCTATGCAGCCTGCGACTTCACCTCAAGGGCTATTGCCTGGCGGCAAACACCAGCTCTGGCAGCCCGTTGCTTTCTAGCCAAGCTGCCATGGAGGAGGTGGACCGGGCCAATGAGGAAATCGAGCGTTTTGACGTCAGCGAGCACGCAGAGCGGCTGGAGCAGCTGCCGGGAGGGGTGGAGATGAACACCATGTTGGAGAAGCAGGTTTTGGGGATGTTGTGGCGAGAGGCTGACCTTAAGTCCCCCCACTTCCATCACCACCACAAGGGCAGTGCCACCGAACTTCTGTCCGCAGGTTATGGTGCATACGAGTCCCTGAGTGAGACTTCGGTCATCAAGATACGGCACAGCAGCCCCATCACACCACTTCCTGCTAACGTCACTGTCAAGCAGGAGTCAGAAGATAGTGCTTAAATGACCTTTTGGGCACAAGAGACATGCATGGTGACTTGTTGCCAGGAGCAACAGCTGTAAATAAATAATTATCTATCTGGTTGTCATCAGGAGTGACATCATGACCACGCCAGGTTTTTAACCTATCAGGGACTCATACTCAGGGCTGCAAGAGACACTGTCCCATGACTACTTAGTGGTTTCAGCGTTTATTATTCTTAGACAATCACCTAACAAGGATTTACCTTTGATGTAATTAATATAATTATCATTAATGTCACATGTTTTTTGCCTCCTTTCAAATGTCTTCATTTTTTTTGGATTAATTAGTTGTTGCATAATCTAATTTATTATATTCTTTATTTGTTGTCTTCAAAAGCAATAAGTGGAAGGGATGGTTACACTGATGAGGTGAAAACATTGTATGTAAATGTTTCAGTTAATGTTATTTTGTTTTTTCTCTGTGGCCATTTCTCTGTAAATAGTCACTTTTTCTATGCCCATAATTGTCCTGTGACCTCTGACCAACAGAAGCAGAGATGTCCACTCTTCAGGGTTTTACTTATTTAAAATTTAAAAACCAAAGTAGCATGTTGAAAGAGTAGAAAAAGCCAAAGTACGGCACATACGTTTGTTAATTTAGAGAGAAGAGCTTTATTTCAACCCTCCTGAATGGCTTCCCTAAAGCATGTCTGTTGTCTTTTCTGATGCCTCTTTAATTTAAATGAAACAAAAAAAAGGGCATTTTTTTTTCTTTTGTATACTTTTCACAACAGTTACCTCAGTGTGGATGTGACATGAGTGTGAGTGTGTGTGTGTGTTTAAAGGGACAGCTGAAGGTGGGAGTTTTATATTTATTTAAATGTTTTGCTACTTGAAGAAGACGTAACCAAACTGAACTGGAGAGCAGCTCTTCATGTGGTCCAAAGGAGCGACTCAGCCCGCTCAACATGTAGCACATAATGGACTCGGGAGGCTGGTGAGCCAGCTTCCCGCCCCGCCTTCCCACCTCCTCCCTCCTCTTGTTATATTTTTATTCTTTTTTTACAACACTGTTAGCGCCCATCAGGGATGTGAATAGATTTAGGGATTCACACTAGATGCTAGAAACCAAAGTTCACTTGGCTTTAATTTCAAACGCACACCAAAAAACTCAGAAAGGAAAAATCGAAACGCGGGAAGAAGGACTTGAGGAATCAAGATGCTGAAGAAGGGAAGATGTACTTTGTGTATATGATGAAGTGTTTGCTCTTTAGCTGCGGTCTCCCATTTTGTATGTTTTTTTTAAATTTTGTTGTTATTTGTTAATATTTTTGTTTTGAAACAATGGCCCCTTCTTCAGCTTCACCCGTCCGCTGCCTTGTAAAGAACACCCAAGCACCTCGGCCCTCCTGTATGCACTGGCCCCTTCCTCTTACTTTATGTCTTTATTGCCGATGCTTGTTCCGCTTACACTGTGTACAATATCTAAACTGGTCAAAATTGCATTAAGAACCAACTTAATGTTACTACAGCTACTCTAATTTTCTGTAGCAGTTGTTCTTCAACAACCTGATCTCTGAAGGTCTAAGTGTCTCCTCTGATTAGCTTTTAATGTTCAACCAAAGCATCTCTTTCTGTGGTCGGAGCTTTAACTTCAGAGGAGAATCCCCTAAAGAACTGTCTCTGTTTACATTCTGGTTTACAGTTATTTATGTGCAAAAATGTCAAAAAGTGTAAATTATGATATAAATGTTGACTGCTCTAACATATAGAGTCTGTGTCTTTCTTTTTCATTGTCTCTTGGTTTATTACACATCTTTAACCTCTTCAGCCCTTAGTCTATTTTTAGGCCTCCACTTGAAAATTGCACACCCATAACTTAATAAGTGTATCTGCAACCACAAAGTCTACTTGAATGTTTCTGGAATCATAGTAAAAAGAACACAATTTGATAAGATTTGTAAATAGCAGTATTTATGTAATTGTTAGAATGATATTTAATGAAGATGGCTCATAGCACAAATGAAAAAAAGTTTCTGGTCTGCCTAAAAAAAACCTAACATTTTTTAGATCAATATGAATATGCCTTTGAAATGATGCAGCCGTAGCTCTAAACCTCCATCAAATCATAGTACAGTGTGTGAATATTATATCTTTAAAGGCTAATTCTGTTACAGAGAGTTCAAGCGAGGTCTCCAAAATGGCTATTTTGGCACCATGCAATTTCCCCTCGGGGATCAATAAAGTATAATTCATTCATTCATACATCCTCCAGTTGGGAGACCTTGGGTTTTAAAAGCTTAATAAGGAAAATTGAACTATGGACACAACTTCATATATCATTTTATCAACAACAGGCCAGAGTAGTTCTGTAGAACAATACACAGTATTTATTTCTTTCACAGTAATTCAAAAGTCATATCTGCCACTATCATAAATGTTGTGTTTTCATTCATTTTCATTTTCTACCAACTTTTTAAAGTATGTTAGTATTTTTATATTAGTATTTTTAAAGCATGTGTGTGCAGTCACAACATTCTCAGTTTAGACAATATGAGAAGAATTTTGCACTGAGAGTTACTCAAAATGCAGCCATGGAAGAGCAAATTTTCCTGATCGATGACATTTGAAACCTAAAAAATCGCATACCAGTTCAAATAAAAACTTTACACCAAATACTCTGCAAAATGCTGTTAACTTAATCCTTTTTTTCTTCAGTGAAAAACATCTGTGCTGCTCTGTCATTGCATTTTAAATGACTGCCCAAAATACCTTGGCACTAATCAGTTGTGACTGCATGTCAAAACTAGCTATGAAACAGGCCAAATTGATCAAAAGTCTGTGTTTACCATCTTACAAATATTTTAGAAGTTCCCAGCAGTGACCTATTTAACAAGTCTGGCATAACTCTTGATGGACTCAGCTAACTGGATGCAATCAGTAGCCAGCGAGTATGAAATGATGCAGAGCAGCGTGGATGTTCATTAGCTGAGAAAACGGTGGCAAAGCTAAATAACAACAGATGCAAAAAGTAATGCCTTCAATTTATTATATAAAGTTTTCACTTGAACCAATATGAGATTTTCAAGGTTTGAGTTGTTTTATTACCCCAATTCACTTTATTAGCTTAACTCCTTGCTTCTCCTAATTTAGAGCCTGCTGTATTCTACAGACAAGACCACTATAGGTACTTCACACAACCCCACTCACCCAACCAACGTATCTGTTTAACACATTCAAACATACACTTCCTGGTAATAAAAAAACAAGTCACAGTCCATGATATCATTTCAGTAGGCTTATCAATGTCATAACATTCATTTCCGACCAGAGCATTTACATTTTTTGCTAAGATCTTGTGTTGATGATGGGAGAATCGATCAAAGTTTTCTCCAGGACTTCTGAAAGATTCTCAGTGGGATTAAGGTCTGGACTCTGTGGTGGCCAATCTATGAGTGAAAAATTATGTCTCATGCTCCATGATTGTTTATTGTAAAATTTGAACCTCGTGAACACTGGCATTGTCATTTTAAAATATTCCTGTGTCATCGGTGAAGGAAAAATGTGGTAATTGAGGATCAGGTAGTCAACTGATGTAATTCTTTGGGCACATGACACTGCTGAACCTGGACCAACGGAAGCAATCCTAGAACATAGCACTGCACCCATGGGCTTGTATGGCAGGAGCAATATGTTTAAATTGACTTTAACAATTATTTAAGTGATTTCTGTTTGCAATCATTCAATTTCTCCCTTTCATTTTCTTCACTTCTTCCTTGAAGATGATACTTCATTACTATCTTTCCTTGTTTTAATAATGCATTGGACAGTTCTCAACCCAGTTTCAGTTTCAGTAATTACTTTAGTTGTTTGGTTTGCTTCACTGAAACAAATAATTTAATCCTTCTGATGGAAAATAGTATCTTTTCCAAGACTACGGGATGTGTGCTCTCCATGGCTGTTTAAAGAGTTAGAAACTAAGCACTCCCTCAGTTAGCATAAAATAACTTACTGCCCTCTAAAACATATTAATTACAGCAGTGATTAATATGTGGGTTTGTCTGGAGAAAACCAGGAAAAGCAGCAAAATAAAAACAAACATTTGCATCAGTGTAGAAAGCGGAGACAGTGACTTTGAATTGGACCTGAGCATGACTGCCCCTCTCCTAAATCCCCTGTTGGTCAACAGTAAGGTTACACTGCTTCTCTGCAGATGAATAATTAACATAAGTAATTAACATTAAAGAATTTGAATGCATACATTAAATTAAACTGTTACAGCTATAGCCGATAACTTTACAACACATAATTACTTCACTTTATCTACATGCTTTAAAATCTTGTTTGTCTTGAAGGAGAAGGCACATACGTTTGTCAAGATCAGATGATTTCTGAGGAGACAGGCAGTGGTGAAAATCCCGTTTTCATGTGTGAACAGGTGACAGACAGTCGAATGTAGTGGATGTTTTGGTAAAGTTAGCTTTCACACCTGAGTCCAACACCTGAACACACCTAATCTGGACACAAGTCCATCACAAGACACAGATCTTTGTACACAGCTTGGGTACAGCATGCAAAGAAATGCACAGAAAATAAAAAGACTAAGTATAACATGAAATTAAATTGAATAAGAATAGCTACACTTTATTTTAAAATAGTTCATTTTAACTCCCCTTTGTATGTGCAGCTTCACTTTAATACCAAGCATAAATTAGTCTGAGATGACAACCTTCAAATTTGAGAAGTAACTAGTCACATGAACTGAGCTCTAATGAGAAAATGAGACTAAAAGAGATGTTAACCTCAAACAAACAACATGAAAGCATAGTAACTGCTTTCAATAAAATAATGTTACATTCAATGCATCAGCTCACATATTGTGGCTACAGCCATCAAGCCTGCAGTAAACCAGTCTCTTTGGTGGAAAGTCGTGAATCTTTATGTCTGTTTCCGCACAATACCAAGCTTTAAGGCTGGAGCAGGAAATGGGAACACAGCTCCTGCTGCCCTATGGGCTGCAGTAACTATGGTCTGTCTTTTATCCTAGCGTGCAGGAGACAGGCCAACAACATAACTCATTTTAAAGCTTCAACTCTACAATCTTAGCCAAATGTGGACATTTAGCAGTTACACCTTGGAAGACAGTTATCCAATCACAAGCTTCAACTCCTCAGTCGTTAACATTGCATACAGCATCCCAAACCAGGTTAACAAGGGTCAAAGGTAAACATTTTGTGGACATTTACACCTGAGAAGAATGAGGGGAAAGAAAAAAGGAGAAATAAATAACATGATTAAACACAGTTTGGACAAGTAATCACACAAAAATCTTGTTATTTTAAGATTTTGAAAAATCAATATAGTTTTATATTATTGTTTATTATACTTGAGTATTCTTTAGTAATAAAAAAAACTATTTTACAGCACACAGAGAAGAAAAAGGAAGTGACTTTTCTCTTAATTATGGATGTCATTACTCTATTAGCTCTTCACAGACTTTTTAACTTTTTTTTCTAGCATTTACAAGCAGTTGATGTTCCTTGTAGACTATTAAGATCATCAAGTAAAGACCTCAACAGACTGAGAACAGATCTTGAATCAGCCAATGGTGCTGTCAGCCATTATGTTCTCAGGAACTTTGCCACAAGTATTCAGATCGGCTACAACTGTCATGTTTTAGAAGCAGACTCTCTTAAGCTTTCAGGTTTAAAGTGTGGGTAACGTTTCAATATTTCTTTTAGACATTTATTTTTCTTTATATTTTGTATGATTTTTCTTGGTACCCTCCCTGGAACTTGGTGCCCTATGCACAGCGTCTGATGGACGTCGTGGGAGGCTCTGAGGAAAATGTATGCTCACTGAAGATCAAAAAAAGTTAGAACATAGTTTTAGCATGTGAACATTTAACCACAGCAAGACATGATTATCAGATTAGACAAAGGATTCTTTTTTTTTTTTTTTAATAGAGGAAACTGCACAATGAAAACAAGAATAAGTAGGCTATTTATCCATGTTAACTAATGGATATTAAGTTTAGGAGAAACATGTTATTTATCCACTTTATATCTATTAGCAGTGCTGTTGGATTACTGACTAGGAGGGAGCTGACAATAAATCCCTCTGTGAAGAGCACACTTGTGAAGCATAGAAAATTGCACATATTTATCACAACATATACAGAAATTAAACATAAATAATAATGATGACCCTTCCTCAATACAAACGGCACAAGCGCCTTTCAAGAAGCATGTATACAGACACGATTCTCTACGTGAACCTGAGAATATAGAGTATGTATGTTACATATATACGGATATTCATTTCAAAGAATCAGTGACAGGTCACTTCCTTTCTATTTCGGTGGATTTCCTTTAAAAGCAATCTGAGCAGCAGTCAGCTGGCAAGCTGACATTTAACATAAAGATGTGATAACAAATTCGTGTTCAAAATCCCACGTTGGGTAAAAAGGAAACAGTTTGAGAAAGCAGTATCAATCCATTACCTCATCACATCAAACTTAAAACTCTCGGCACACCCCCAGCTTTGACTAAGCATCTTTCACTTTTGCGCACTGCTTCGCTCTTTCCAGTTTGCTTGATCTTATTATTACTATCAGGGAAACTTCTCAAGTCACCCGTTGACACAGCAAGTTCCACTATGTCAGCATCATGGCGTCGGGGTTTCACGCAGTTTTCTGACCGGGGAGGACATCACCTACCAGCTCTGGAGGTCTGGAGGAGGGGGGATATCCCACGGGCTACGTTTCGAAACAATAGGCCTGCCTTCCACTTGTCACACTTGAGGTGAAGTTTGTTTATCTGTTATCCAATTTCCCCGGTTGGTTTGATAAAGTTTCAAATATTATCTCATCTTTCAGCTAATCCATTTCACACAAACCACTCTGTTCCAAAGTAAGAAGCCCACAGTTTTGAAGAAAAAGGACGCCCACGATTTAAAGTTAAAGAGGGCTACACGTCTAGAGGAGAATACTGGTGACATTTAGAGCTGTCCCGCTGTTGTCACCCAATCATTATGCAGTGGTTTGAAGTGCATTTTGATTATGTTTGCATTCATATACTGTCATATTCCACCGTCAATAAGCGGCTTTAAAACTTGAAAATGACTCTACGCTTTACTTTACTATTTCTTTTCCCTTTCTGTTATATGGGAATCTTGCATAAGTGTACGAGTTCTAAACTTAACTTGTGGAAAAGTGTATTGTTAAACACAATTGAGGCATTCATTGTGGCTGTAAAGGATGAAAGCCTGTTGGGTCTTATTTTTGCCAAGGTAAAAAAAAAAAGCAGGAAGAACTCTGATCATTTCTTTCCTGAAGCTAAAATTTACTCTGTCAGCAATGTTCGTTTTATTTTGTTGCCCAGTACCTGCGGTGCACAGGTGGGAGAGAGGTGTAAATGAGTGGGAGGTTCACTGAAATGAAACAGGGCCAATGAGCCCAGAGTTGTGAAGGGATTTTGAGTTGTCCACCTACTGCTGACTGATTTGTTACTTAACCATTCCATTAGTAAGTGCAAATGAAACCAAGAAAAAGCCCCTGAAGTATCCGAGTTACCCTCCTGAGAACCCCTTTGCCCGATCAGCAACATAACATATGTTATTGCAAAATCAAGGGGCATCTGTGTGATAGCAAGATTATGCAAACATCACAGAGCCGCAAAAGATAGAAAAATACGAAGAAGGCATCGCATCAATGTCCTCCACCTAAAAAATGCACTGGACATACATAGAATACATAGATGATCCCAGCAAAACTCAGCCCAACTGTTGACTAAAGGGCTTCACGATATTTCAGTTCATTAAGTATGATGGTTTGTATGGATGCGTAGGTACTCCCTGATTTATTTTTAAATCTGTTAGCAGTAGTCACTTGTGTATGACTCCCTCCCTTTGTCCTGTTATAGAAAACCTGCAGATAATTATTACTATACATATTCCCAGGTTTTCAGTTTCCATTTCCCAGATTATCTCTGTACAAGGATTTATTTCTCTTATTACGTTCTTGTGTTTGATCTCACCCTGATTCCAGACAACATTGTTTTGAATCTACATGGTTTGACTTGTTAGGCTATTTTTTGGTTTCTGTTCTTGGACATTGTCCCCGTCTGCTATAAGCCTTGTTGGCCTTTTGAGTGTTTTTCTTTTCTTTCCCTAAGAAAGTTACATCGGCCTGAATGGTGGAGTAGTAGTTAGTAGGGGTGGGTTTAAAAAATCGATTAATCGATTTAAATCGATTCAAGTTAAATTAATTCAATATCAATTCATAAAACTAAGGATCGATTT
>JBBBVU010000006.1:5797861-5809312 GCA_037177055.1 Atherinosoma microstoma
TGTGTGTGTGTGTGTGTGTGTGTGTGTGTGTGTGTGTGTGTGTGTGTGTGTGTGTGTGTGTGTGTGTGTGTGTAAGCCGATGACTGGAATGATCTCCAGGAAAAGTTTACCTCTTCTTCTTTTAGACTACCTTGACCCTGTGCTATTTCCTTTCTTTGCTTTCAACTGGATTTCTATGAGCATGCATATAATGTTGCACATATGAACGTCTGCATGTCCATTTTAAACAATCGGATAACCCTGCCTATATCATTCTGTGTATGTATGGGCCAAGGTTGCTGTTTAGTACTTTGTGGCCCAACGACCCATTTAACAAGAAGACAGAAGCAAACACATTCAGCCTGAGCAGCTCAAACATAAAAGCGAACTTCCAGATTTTTAATTCTGAGTCTTGGGTACCTCTAGATCAGCTTCGCGTTCATCGTAACTCCAAATACTTTGCACTTATGTTAGACTGAGGGAGAGTTTTCTCCTTGAGGTAAGCATCCTCCTGAAAATGAGAAGATTTGGCTGAAGTGTTTTCTGATTGGTTGATTGTCTGGAGGCTTGCACAAGGGGTGGGAGCGAGGAATTGGATCCAAAATCAGAATGAACAACACTCTGATTGGTAGATCTGCTCATTACCTGAAAAAGTATTATTCTGTCTTTCAGTTCATCGCTGTGCACACATTCTGTTGTTGTTAGGTGCAGATGTGAAAGTAAAATAACAAACATCTATATAATATACGGTCGTTGTTCTGCTCTGTTCAGTATTTCCGTGTTGTGTTCTGGGAAGTATTGTGTGGTGATGTGAAGTCGAGGGTTTCGGTCTGTGGAAAAGAATTTCCCCTCGGGGATAATAAAGTCTAAAGTCTAACAGCTGAGGTAGAAAACATCTGCAGCCATGAAATGGAAAGGTAACAATGCTTAAACTCTCCCATTGTTACCTAAGGCTAAAATGCTAATGGTTTCTCTCGTATACAATGTGTGAAATGCAACTCTGGCTGCTTGTATGAGCAACTCCATAATTCTGAATGGTTGTAAGAACAACAAATGCATAACTTTGGTTATGATTATTATTAACAAATGCATCAACACAAAGTACTGTTAGTTCCTTCAGCTGCCTTCTCACCCAATGTGCCCATGATGTTTGCACTGAAAGGAGTTCCTACACCTTATGCCAGTGCAACAAAGATATTTGAACTGTTTCACTTCCTGTTAGAGGTTCAGACTCTGTCCATTTTAGTGTTTGAAAAGCCTCAACTTTCGTTTTCAGTCCAACCAGATTCACACTGTGTATTGTTCATAAAACAGGTGTCCATGAAGTGTAGCAAAACAATCAACCTTAAAAATAATGGAATATTTTGATATACTTTATCTTACTTCTATCATATAAACAATAAATATAATGAAAATAAAGTTTTAGTGAAAGAACACAATAGGAATGGGTTAGGCAAAGCAGCTGAAGCGTTTCTGCAGAACACGTCTTGAACAGGAGTTTCATTATCAAAGACCAACATCACAGCTTTATGTTAGTGTGGTCGGATTCTTTTAGCATAATTGTCTTTATGTAAGTTTGTAAAAAATTCTTCCATCTGTTTTTAAACCTACTAAAAAATTTTAACAAGAAAAAAATGCTTCCTAAAAACATACAGGAGTTAATTTTCTTTCTTTCTTTTTTTTTTTTACTATATGTCCATACAGCAGTTCTTAGAGTCTTCTTCTGTCTGGACCACATGCAGCAGTTTTGTTAATTGAACAAATTTTCTCTTTTTGTAGGAATACACAGAACACAGACTGTACAGAAGTTACTACGAGATGTTTTGCACATGAGTGTCACAACCAATCTCTAAACAGTGTTTACCATTGTCCTTTATGATTACTGGTTGTAGCTGTCCCGTTGTGACTTGTATGCCAAAGCCAAGTGGCCTTCTTTGAGTTGTCAAAGGTACACTAACTGGTTGTCACTGATATACCGTATAAGGCTCTTCTTGGATTGGTTCCATTTTATCTGTCTTGTCTTCCACAAAGAACTAATAATCACTATGGCCATATACCAGTAAGTTCCCAGAGTCCAGACTAAACTGGGGTTTTTAGTTTTGCTGCCACCACTGCTTGAAACATCTTACAGACTGGGCTGAAAATATCAGAACTCATTTCCTTTCAAGACTTTCATTCTTTCTTACACTCTCAGAAAATAAAGTACCACTTAAAGAAAATACAGTCCAGTTTGTAGATAATAAAGACCATTATTGTGCCTGTAGAGACTGTCTAGTCTTTATAAGGTACAACTGCTATATTGAGGGTACGACACCAGTACCTTTGAGGGTACCTCCTCAGTGACGATTCTTTGTACCCATAAAAGTACAATTAGGTACAGACATTATTCACGGAGGAGAAGATAAATTGATAACATATTCAACTGAGATGCGCCGAGGGCTGAAGGAGACAGCAGAACGGACATTAGGTTCGTAAATTCATAATGAGGAAACCGTATTCATAAATGACCATTCTTATTTGTAATTTTTGAAGTTGTAACTTTTTAAATCGTGTTCTCACAGACAAAATACACAAAAAAACATTTTAAGAGTGATTTTACAAAGACAAGAATTTACACATTTTTATTTATGCACAACTCTACATTAATATGCACGGAGGTGTTTTTGTACACACAAATCCTAATTGACAGCTCTCTTACGCCGTGATGGTCAAAAGGTTCAGAGTTAAAAAAAGAAAACCCTTCTTCTTCCAAACTGGTAGGCGTTCCACATGTCAAAAGCATTATGATCGTATTAAATCTGTCCATGTAAACACAACTGATTGGATCACTTTATCTAGCATCCATGTAAATATGTCGGCTGGAATCTGATCGGACTGAAATGAATCCGATAGATGAAATATTTGTCCATGTAAACGTAGCTAGTTCGCATCTTTTGAACAGTGGCTGTGTTTTTAAAATCACTCTATCGACCTAATTCTATTGCACTTTTTAAAACCTGTTAAACTGTGAAACTGATAAATAATTAGTTGTTTTCATTTACCGTTATGATGCATTTTGTAGTTGTATTTTTCATGACTTGTGTTGCCAGGTCGGCCTTGTGAAAAAGATCCCAACCTTAATGGGATTTTAATCTAGTCACATAAAACTAACATTAGTAACTGTTGTTGCTGCCACTATTGGATGCATCGTTTTATGTTTGCCCCCGTCAAGCTGATCCTGTTGTCATCCACTGTCTGACGAGTGCATTCTTTGTCTTATTGTGTCTTGCTACTCAATTGAAAATAGAGAAGGAGAGGGAAAGTTTCTTTTGGAAAGACAAAATAAGAAAGTTACAAGATGAAAAGAGAGACAACGATCGAGGGAGTCATTTAATCTTTTGGCTGAAAAAAAAATCGAGCAGCGGTATCAAAGATGAAAGGGAGCAACAAAAGACAACAGACTTTCAGTGTGTCATCTGAGTGGGTTTCTGTGTGTGTCGAGGGGGGGGTGGGATGAAATGAACTGTGTCCTTTGAATCACTACAAACTTCAAAGGTCTTTGCTCTCGTTAAAAAATGGACATCCAGCTCTCCGTCTTTTAAAACGCGAGAGAACCACAGAGAGGAGAATGTGTGTGTGTGCATGTGTGTCACACTGCCAGGAACCGAAAGACAATCAAATGCGCTCGCCCTTTTGGTTCTGGGGGCATTTAATGGTTCCACTCAAGGAAACTTGACTCTTTTTCTCACAGAGACCTCGTCAATCAGCTGTTGAAGCGTCGGCTTGAATTACATTCACATCAGAACTTTTGTTACATGAATAAAAAAATCGTTTTGAGCTGCAGATGTGAAGTGAAAGTGAATTTGACATGCAAGGAGGAAAGAGGATTTCATTCAAAACCCGTAGGTATTTATTATAAACTTATATGATATCTTCAAATCTCTGATTAATCAAACTCAGCTCAACTAGTTTGTAGTTATAGAGCACCTTGGCAAACACATAAGAACAACCCAAAGTGCTTCATGGAGCAAAACAAGAACAAGAAAGAACACAACGATTAAAGCCTCACGACTAAACTTCGGCAGGATCGGCATCAGTGCGCATTCAGAACAGCTGGTGTATTGATAGCCGGTTGCTAGCGTGTGAGGAGGGACCGTAAAGCGAAATGCTGCTGTAAAGTGACAAATGTCCCTGCGTCATCAAAACAAGCCAGAAACACTGAGTTTTAAAGTTGAAAAGTTGTGTGGTGCTACTTTAAAACAATGAAGATTAAAACTTGACAGAAATAAAAGCAAATTGCCAATAAACCAGCTGCTAGTTTCATAAAAGACCTGAAAAGACCTGAAAACTAAGCCCCATCTCCCATTCTGGTCCTATAAATCTATAGGAATTGCAAGAAGGCCATCTCTCTGGGAAAGGATATAGGAACACTGAGATCAATCTTATAATACGGAGAAAGCCAAGAACAGAGAACAATGAAGATTAGGGTGAATATTATATTCACCCTAAATTTTAGACGGAGCCAGTGAAGGAAGATTAAAAGTGGAGAGATATGATCAAGCTTATCTATGCCAAATATTAGTACTTTAACTCTGACGGGTATCATCAACATAGTGGAAATGTTATTTAACTTTTTCTGATAATTTTGCTCAAATGAAGAAAGTGAAGAAAACAGTCCAGAACACAGAGGAATACCGTAAGAGCCTCAGGTTTGTGAAGAGGACGCATCGTTTATATTCTTAAACTGGAATCTAATAAATATGATCTAAACCAGTCCAAAGCAATGAGATGTTCACTTCTTTGTAACAAGATTTTATAGTAAGTAAAGATTAGGATATTAAATGCTGGTGGAAATTTAAAACTCTTACGATGCAGGAGCATTTTGTGTAATCCAGGAAAGTCCCAGAAGCCATATTGTGTAACTTAAAAGTATAGCGCAGAAACATTTAGTCAAATTGGAACTGATACTGAACATTTCTATTACACCCACTTGCATACATGAGACGAGATGAGTTTTCCTGCTATTTACCTCATATTTAAACATTTTCCTTTACAAGTTTACTTCTACTTACAGATGATCTTGTTTCTTAAAAAACAAGCTGAATCCTGACATGCCAGAGATCTAGAGACAATCTTTTCTTTTAGTTTTTTTTTTTTTTTTTTAATGTAGAGACTACATCATGTTGTGCCTTTGCTCATTTTGCGGTGCTAACATTTTTTAGGATAATTTCAGAGGGAAATAAATCTGAACCAGACATACTTTGAAGATCCCGGGAATTCGTGGTGTTACGCCAGGATGATAAGAATAGAAGGGAAGAATGAGATGCAAGAGCATGCTGAATAAACCAACACACTATTTGTTATATGGAGTTAACTATCAAGATAAAAATAGAAAAAGAAAATACTATTACAATATTCCATTTATGAAAATATCCACAAAATACTGGGGGAAAAAATATAGAAAATATGGGATTTAAGATGTTATGTTATGTTGTGTAAATACATGTGTACAAAGAAAATAAACATCAAATTGATCAATTTCTTTATTTAGTACTGACTTAACAGATTTTTACCACCATGACAGAAGCTGACAGAACAGGGGAAAAGTCAAACTATTGCAATCACATCTCTTTTTTCACACACAAGCACATTTTGTCTGTGTAAAACAACGTGAAGGGCTCTACCACATGAGTCTACAGGCCCGAACTGTCTGAGGTTTCAATAAACTCAGCTGGATATACCGATAGTGTTGTCATCGACTATATTTAAAAGTATTTAACATCAAAAATAAAGAAATGAAGACACAATCTTAATCTAGTTAGGAAATGACTTCATAGTGACAAAGCAAATTAAGAGAAAATGAGCTGTAACATGTTATATTTCACCATCCAAAACTGTTTAGAAACGTATTAAAAGCCCATAAAGCTCTTGAAATGAGTATTTAGATGCACGTTGTCTAATTCATTTGTAAGAGACACTATCACTCGCTTTTCTCACCATGCTGCAGCTTGTGTCATCGTACTGACCCCCAGATGAATGCACTGTGACTGTAAGTTGTCACATGTGCGCTCTATCCCAGCCTCTACTGTTCATGTGTTTGTGTGCGGCTTCAGATGAGGAACACACTCATGATTTCCTCTTCATCACTAATCGCTCTCATCTGTTGATCTTCTTGATCTCTGGTCTTCTGTCTGATACACAGCAGAACACCATGGTCCCCTGAGGCCCTTGACAAAAAAAAAGATGAAAAAAAAGGAAGGGTATGTGTGCCTGTATTTGTACTTGTTTGAGAGGACCAGTTTTGTTGGGACAGATCAGGATAGACCTGTATGAGGGTTAATTCTCAGGTTTACATAGGGTTTACATAGGGTTAGATGGAGGAGATACTGTCATCCTGCAGGATGTTCGGATGCAGAGGATCAGGAGGATGATATGGCTCCTGTTCCCTGATATTCAAAATAGAGTTACACACCATGTATTTCTGTATCTCCACTTGTTTGAGAGAAAACTGCTGATTATGTTGGAAACAGTTACGGTTTAAACCATTTTAAGTACATTAATCAAACTAAGTAACTGTAGTTGTGATGATTAGTGTGATGGAAAAGACAAAACATTATTCCATGAGTGTCCTCATAAATTAGGTAAAAGTGTGTGTGAATGCTGTGGTTCTTCCGAATTATGCAGACCCGTAGGGGACTGGGTGGTGGTGGAGGGCATAGTTTGTGGTCTGAGCTGATGGTAAAAGTGTGCATGAGTGTGTGAGAGACTGGTTTCACGGAAAGTCGTAGAAATCTGCCATCCGGGAAAGTGTTTTCAGATTTTACTGGATATTTATTGGAAGAAACACAGAAGTGTTTCCAGTTTGGTTTCCAGACAAACCTTTGTGATGGTAACTAGTCAGATACAATCTGAACAGCTGTTTTCTGGTTTTTAAAAGTGTCACTGATAAAGCTGATATTAACTAACATGCATTGTCTGTATGTATAGCTGAAAGGCAATCAATAAGAGCACAAGCATCATTTTTTAAATCAGCAACATGGTCATTTCTGCATAAGTGTCTAAACTAACCTTTACCTGACAGTGAACATCTCAGACAGAGACATGCAGTTGCAGCATTGTCACTTAAGTTATAGTTGCTGTATTAATCAGAGTGAAATAATTTTTTCTCATGCAACAAAAAGGTGTTTGATACTTGTAATCTCTAGTAAATAATATGACTCATCTGCTTCATCAGTTGAGCAGATGGTGGCGGATGAAGGAGGGAATAATGAGAATTTCAAATTCTGTAGTTTGTAACTCCTTCGATACTGTCCTTCTCCAAAGAGCAATCCCACGGGTTGCTTGTTCATGCAGGGAGAAATGGATAGATAATGATAATTATCTATTTAATAATAGCCTAAGAGATTATATAATAGATATAAGAATCAAACCCAAGCATATGTAGATTTTTTTACACTTATCAAGTAATTGTATTGGCTAAAACCAAACAAAAAAGTGACATATGTCTTTTTTTTAGTCTGTTTTAATGTTTTAAAAAACAAAACAAATAAATACAAATGATTTAGCCTGTTTTAATGTATTCATTATTCTTCACTTTATTCACCTCATCTCTAATCTGTCCTCACTGACTGTGTTTTCTCAGTTCAGTTTTATACAATGGGCTCAAATCAGAGGATTTCTGTGTGTGCCTGGGTTAGCGTGGGTGTGTGGGTGCGTGTGCAAGCACGCAAAATAAAGATATACTGACATAAAGGCAGTTTTTTGGCTTCTTTGCTTTTTCTGTTGTTCTTTCTGTAAAGCACTTTGATTTACGAAATTGTGTGAAAATTGCTATATGAATAAAGTCTGATTGATTAATTTGAGTAAGATAAAATGATATACAGTTGTTTTATATCGGTCATATACATGCATCCAATGGCTGAAGGTGCAAAAATATTCAGCTGCCTCTCCAGAACATGGTGCTTCAACTCCATGTCTGGAAAGTCCTGCAGGTTCTGCATGTTTTAGTTATTCCCCTGCTTCCATACAGCCGATTTGAATGAAGCAGCTATCCTCAACAGCTTGTTCTCAGGTTCTTAACAAGCCTGTTAATGAGCCATAAATTTGGGCCAGGTGAGCGCAAGCAAGGAAGCAGCTAAAACCTGCAGGACAGTGGCCCTCGAGCTCGAGGACCAGAGAGCAGAAGAACTCTCTAGAGCAATGTTTGCTCAGGAAATGCAGATGAGTATGATGACCCTCTTCAGCTTTGGGACAGTCCTTTAGAGCAGTGGTTCCCAACCTGGGGTCCCTGGCCCCCCAAGGGGGTCCTCAAAAACCTCAGGGGGTCTGTGTGGTTTTGACTGTACAGAGCCTGTTTGATTGTTAGAATTAAGGCCATGTCCACACTGAGATGAGATAAAGTGTATTCACTTAAGTTTTTTTATCATTTCGACATTTTATTCCATGTGAACAAGCGTTTAGGCAGCCCACAAACTTTTGAAACCAGGTCCAAAGTGGATAAATGGGGGTTATCAATGTCTGCTATCTAACAATATTTCAAAACACATCTCCTTAGTCCAAAATAAAAATGCTACTGAGTAGGCCATGTCTTGTGCATTGTCCCTGTTGTTTAGTGAGGTCCGTGAACTGGTGGCGTTATGGTAGTGGACCTTGATTTTTCCCGCACCATTTCATTCATAAAACATGTCTCAGACACAGCACAGTACAGATGATCCATCCCTATAAAGATAAATATATAAAAGTAAGGCTATATGTTGATAGTTACCCTAACTTTTTTTTGTAGTGTGGCTGTTTGGTATGCAGGGGGTCTTCAAGGATAATAGATTGGGAACCACTGCTTTAGATGATGCTATTCTGGTTGTATTTACGAGTAAAGAAATGACCTGTTTGGTTGTTTTGATTGGAGAATTTGGTGTTTTATCTACAGCTCTGAATTCCAGGAGTTTATGTAATTACTGACTTCTACCTGAATCAGACTTAAATGAAAATTCTCAAGTTTGGCAGAAAATATTAAAATAAAGGATACTGGGTAAGAAGAAAAGAAAAAAATCAAAAGCAAAAATCACAAAGTTATTTTCATGGCAAAGTGGTTTGTGAGCTTGTTTGTGGACTTGTTTCAATTGACAAATTTTATAGCTTAAGCCAAATTAAAATGACAATTATGATCCAACATGATCCAAAGAAACTTGGTTGTCTTGGTCCGGATCAAACCAAAACACAGTTATTATCATTCACTTTATGTGGATTGTTCAGATTTTCCGACCAATTACAGCAGGTTACGGCAGATTGGTGAGAGAAATGAAAAGAAAAACAAAGAAGCGCATTTGTGAGAACACAGATGATGTTTTTTATAACCAGAAATAAAAAAAAAACATCCAAACCATCTATGTATTTCTAATGGA
Organism: Atherinosoma microstoma; assembly: GCA_037177055.1. Lineage (NCBI taxonomy): Eukaryota > Metazoa > Chordata > Actinopteri > Atheriniformes > Atherinidae > Atherinosoma > Atherinosoma microstoma. The sequence goes on from JBBBVU010000006.1 coordinate 5,807,221, forward strand.
GAGAACATAAATAATAAGATGTAAGAGCAAGTGGAAATTGCACTGAAATTGGAGCTGTTTGTGGCAATGCCATATAGTTATACTAGCAAATTAATTCATTTTCTTTATTTTCCCTTCATTTATTCATATGGCATCAGGCCATCCGCCAACACCCGCGACAAAAACCTAGTTATTAAGAGCAAGGAGAAACATCCTCTGTCTGTGATGACAGCAGGATGCAGGTATGTGATAAAAAGTTCTTCTGAGAAACCAAAACTAACCGGATCAGGTGAAGACAATGTAACAGAAACATGACCCTGAGTTTCAGGTGTTGAAAGGCGCTTACGTTTGAAACCAGCATGATGTGGGATACTAACCCAGGTGCTGAATCACAGCGATGATGATAGCACATGTTTTGACTATAATTAACTTGCAACTCTAGTTAACTTTTGGCCTGCACGTTTTTATTTGCCCAAAAAAAATAGGACGGTGGAAACCTACACAAAACAAAGATGAAAAACAAGAAAAAGCGAGCTTGTGAGCTCTGATTCAGGTAAGAAAAATTCTACCTAGAGATGGAAATAGATCTCTGCTAACAATTTAACTCATTCCATCCATACATCTCACTAAGCGTCGCACTCCCACTCTTTTAATTTCCTCCATCACCCTCTCCTCGGCGTGTTGTACAGTAGGGGGGGTTGGGATGACGACTCGGGAAATCCCATTAAAGTGTGTGTCAGCAGGATGACAGAGTGAGACAGGCTCTTCATCACTGCGCCTCGAGCCGCAGCATACAAACACAAACAGACGCATAACCCCACGCAGAGCAAACCGTCTTGACTCAACACCATAAACCTGTCGCCCCGCCATACTTTGCGGCAGAAACAGCGGCTAGCAAGCCTGATGTGATGACATGATGTGTGACATCACTCAAAAAACATACACTTTCAATTAGCAGACTGGCATTGGATCAGCGCACAAGAGTATGCGTCTGGGTGAGAAATCAAATGTCTTTTAGCACACATACCTGCGGGGGGCTGTAAATGATGTCTATAATTATGTACACACACTCACACTGTACTGTTCAACTCCCTGAAAACAACACACACACTCACACACACGGTGAAAGAGCAGCCCGAGGCCTGTCTGGACAGCTTAGCGGTCTCATTAGCAGCGGGTGGATGCCAACAGATAATTAACCAGGAGAGATGAAGAGTGAGAGGGAGGGTGAGTGTCAGCAGTAAAACACATAAGAGAGAGAAGTTCTTTACGAGATGGATAAAGTGAAAAGATAGTAAAACATCAGAGGGGGAGAGATGTTGACTTCGTGTTGTTTGATGGTTCAAACCACTCCTCCAAAAGAAGACACACTTTCACCGAGCCTGTCACTGTTGTATTCATGATTCAGATATTTGACTGTTTCTGTGTCTCTGAGATGTCAGCCAAAAACTAAAACAACAACGGCGGAAACTGTTGTTGCTCTTTGAAAAAAAAAAGATCAATGTCAACATCCTGCACATTTTTTTTTTTATTTATATTGCATTCATTTGGAGCAATAATGATAATAATTCTCGTAACATGGGAACATCAGGGCCTTTACAGCAATGTTTATGCATAATTCTGCATTTATTAGTATGTAATTGTTTCTGGGATTTTTTTCAACAGAAAGAAATGATTAATTAAAAAAAATGTTTTTTTGTTTTTAAACAAAAGAAAAACAATGCTTACACCTTTGGCACTTGTACCAACATTTAAGAAACACTGCATTTTACCTAGTCCTCTTATGAGAATGAATGGTGACATTTTCATCTTTACCCTTCTGAAAATGTGAAGGTGTTTGGGCTGGCAGTAAAATGGACACTTCATCAGAGGCCAGATGCATACAATTCTAAATAAACTGCTTCATGAGTAAAACTGTCTTCATGATGGCCGAAACATGCATTGCACATGCATTCTTTTCAGCACATTTCTAATAAGGCTGAGTATCATCACCAATTCCCTGAATCGATTCGATTTCAATTTTTTTCGATTTGATACGATTTCGATTAATTTACAGCTAATTGTTTAACAACACTTATTTTTCTTTAATCTCAGGTAACTTTTTTTTATAAAA
>JBBBVU010000006.1:5831087-5841374 GCA_037177055.1 Atherinosoma microstoma
CTGTAGGTTAGGTTATAATGGAGCCTGATGACCATCAACACTATGACCACATTTCCAAGCTTACTTTTGCAGACTAAAGTTCTCCCACTTCAGTTCTGGTTAAACTGGTGTGAAAGCAGGCCAGTTTACTAAAAAGCACCAAGGTTCTAAAAACTCCAGAATGCTGTCGGAACCAGAATGGTGTCTGTCTGAAAGCACAAACAGGTACACAGTGAAGATAGCTGTCTTTCAGGGCTGCAATTTAGCAATGCATATAACCACAGTGAGAAATGCTGCTCCGTATGAGATGAACAAGACAGCAGCAACTGAAACTCCTGCTTAGACAAGACCAACTTCAGAGGAATCATTTTCACAGTGTGATCCTGTATGATGAGAAAGACGCCCGGTGGAAAGAGAGATCGCAGATGAGGTCACATTACATAACCCTGAAGATACAGCATCAGTACGGTGGGAAAGCCCTCGTCCAGCTCTACTTCCTTGATTTATTTAAAATATCAAAAGGACACAACGTAAATTAAAAGAAAAATCAAGAGAGGAAATTTCACCTCCAGGTTCATCAGAACCCAAGACACCATAAAGGCATTACAGAACTATTCACTCATGACACGTCCATTTTACTCCCGGTTTAGAAGTAAGGCAAAGTGGATTATCCTTCTTTAAAGTCAGATCAATTAGGAATGTGATCATGCTAAGCACAGCCAGTCTACAGGCAAACTAACAATTGATTGCAAAGGATACCAATGAAAACAGTGACTTCAGATTCATGAAGCCATGAATTCATGCTCTGAATGAATGAAAGAAATGAAAAATACTATATTAATCACCCAAAAAAAAATGTAAGTTGTATTTTATAATCTACCTGATAATGCAATGACTTTTCTGTCAATCTTCCTCAGATAGAATAGACGGTCCATGAAGTGTGGATTAATATCATAATCTTCATAAAGTTAGTTATCTCACAACATATTCTACAGTCATCAAGAAACGTATTCGCATCAAGCGTGCAAAGGTTTTGCATAATGTATGCACATGAAGCATGGTTGTGTTTTACATACAACACTATGTTTATCTAACCATTATATAGCAGTTTCCATGTATGGTTGTCGATGGAAACAAGTGGTAGTTTCACTTTTCTACATGATGAAGCTTAAAGTTTTTGAATGTATAACAGTAACATTGTAGTTGTGATTATGCATTAATCTAACAGATACATAAACACAGCTACTACAGCTGCTGTCAGATTCCCCTGAGCGGCCATTCAGAAGCCAAATTAATTAATTCATCATTGCCGTGTGTGTGTGTCAATCCACGAATGTGACTGCAGCAGTTCACACTTGTGTCATGTTGAAAGTGATATGTCTTTGTTCCTAGACTGAGTCGGATTGCCATCTCAAAATGTTACGGAAAATCACCAGTGGGATGATGCACACATGTCAACAACTAATTTATTTGCCAGCAGATTAATGGAAAGCAGCTTATGTGTGAAATGGGCTTGAATAGCTGTTTCCACTTTTTTCACAGATAGTGCTAGAATGCCACCAAGATTCCCTCAATTTGCTCCCATTGCTTCGTCACACTGACCAGAAGAAGCACAGCATCCATTGTGCAAATTCACACTTAACTTACACATAAAATAGTGAAGGTGCAACTTCTTAACCGAGCAGAGACCAGGGCCATTTTATGCGTAGACTGAACTGGACGTGAATGAGGCTGGTGGCATAAACAGAGCAAAATCAACGAAAGAATGACAGGATAAGCTAGCGTGACTGGACATGCTAAGTTAGACACAGATGCTGCTGTGTGACACATCACAACTATGTTTCCACGACGCCAGCTATCTGAAAGCAGAGTGGGACGACGCTGCGCCAACGCTGTTTGGTTCAAAGGGATGATGAGGGCGTCATCCTTGAGCAAGATCTCTGGGTGTAAAGTAGCAGTGTTTGAGCCTTCTTCTATCTCCTCTATCCACTTTTTTTTCTCTTTAGAACCCACATGAGTGTTGTTATGTCGAGTTTGGATCTTGCAACAACAAAATACTAAAAAAATAGAATAAAAAAGAAAAGAAACCTACCCTGCTGCTGCAACACAGGCTCTGCTTGGCTTCAACGTTCATTTATACTTTTAAACAACTATTTATTTCATTTGATGTTTTTTATTTTATGTGACTTCGATTAAACAATAAAACCTGTTAATTATGGCCAGGATCTTCCTTTACTTCTCCAGTTTCAGCAACATTCCCATCGGCGAAATTAAGATTGATATCAAGATGATGCAAGTAGTGATGTGTACAAAGGCAAATCAGGAAGGGCGGTTGATAATCTCCCGGGTTTGTCAAAGTAAAATTCAAAGTAACTATAAAGTTTACTGATGCTAAATTAACAACATACTTGCTGCTCTAGTTTTGTTTACAAAGACTTTTCTTGTGCAATGGAGCATTATTACTCACACTCTACGACTGCAAGCAGTTCACTTAAAACAAACATCTAAACCATCTGAATGGAAGAAAAAATCTGAATTAACTCAAGTGCAAAATACTGAATATTATGGGTTTAAACTTCTGTGGAGCCTCACGACACTTCGGATAGTAAAAGTGGTAACAAAGTGCTGCAGAAAGCTGCTATTATGAGTATTTTTAAGATCATAATGAACTAATTTAGTTTACGCTCTTCTCCAGACTTTCCAAACCTTCTTAAATTGTAAATATTTAGCAGATTGTTGGATTAAAACCACATTGTCTCCACAACAATCCAAACTTTTCAGGAATTCTGCTTATTTTCTCCAGACCGGCTTTGATGCTGCAATTGTCATGAAACCAACACAGCTCATAAATGACCATGGAAACTTTCAATTCAGCCATGAAACCCACCCAAAGCTGGAATGGTCTGGGTTTCTTTTACCCGCCAGCCGTTAGATGGCTTGAGGGCTGCAACAAGTGCACGTCTGAGAGGGCGGGTTGTGTTGGTTGGACTGCATGTTTGAGTCTGCCACTTTAAAGGGTTATGTTTTATTACTAAAGAAAAGAATGTTTTAGTTGAAGTGTAAAATGGTTTATGTATGTGCCAAAGATGTAAAAGTAAAAACAAAAGCATTGAACCTTATGCAAAACACTCAGTGTTGACAGCGATTGACAGCTGTTCCTCCGCACCCAGTTGTTTTGCAAAATGTTAATGCAGCCATATGTGGAGCCTTGCAGTTCATATTAGTTAACACACTTAATAATAAATCATCAGGCTGGGAAACTACCAGCAGTCGCAGCAGATATGGTGACGGAAAAACATGCTTGGTAGGAAAGTTCATTCTATCATCTTTTTACATAGAAGTCCTGCTCTGCTGTTAAAAGCTACAAATCGCTTTCTGTTCCATGAGATGACACTTAACACAGTCATTTAAGGCTACAAGTATTTTTGTGTGGTTTTCAGCTCCACTCTCAGACATTATTTTTCCTAACTTGTCTTGACAGGCCCTTAATTCTTAAGTTGCTCAAAAGACTCAGTGACAGTGACGAGGGGGGGGCTTTTCTGTTTGTTGCAAGTTCACATGAAGGCTGAATGAACTTAAAAGCTTAAAGCAAGAGATTCAACTCAACATGTTCTGTTACAAAAATCCAGATGTGTTCAAACTCCTCATTTACTTGACCTGATATGATGATTCTTCAGCAAACAGCATGATTAAAACTGTGTTTTTAACATTACTGCTTTAAATTATTCCTTCAGAATTAGCTCTCATAAATCCGATTTTTTTTATGACTCATTCTATGTAATTCCTGACTTTTTCAAAACCCTTTAAGTTGCAAAATTAATTTTCCACACTTTTTTTCTAGCTAGATCTGCTTAACACTTGACTCAAAGTGCGTTTTCCCTGCTGTCTGGCTTGAAGCCGGCTAATGTTTTCCAGGAGAGAATCAGCCGATTATTCATCCCAGCATCTTTCTTTCTTGTCCTCCAAAAGGGACTTTTTTACCTGAGTCAGGATAAAGCTACAGAGGCTTGGTGGAAACACCCGACCTTAAGCTGCTTGTCTGCTTTTGCCTCCTTGTTCCCGACAAAACCTTAAGGCTCGCCCACTGGCTCACCTTAGGGCAGTGTGATTGCACACATCCATAGAAAAGTCATGGGTAGTATCCAATGCACATGAACAAAAAAACTCCGCGCCACTTTTTCTTTTTTCTGAAGTGTGGGGGCTTTCATTATTTAGAGGCTGGCTGTTATATCACAGGTCAAAAGATAAGCACATGTTACAGCGTGTGTGATGAGATTATTAAGGTAGGAAAATGAAAGGTTTCATTATATGTGGAAAACTGTGGATTACCCAATAAAGGATAGAAGAAACACCTACACTAAATTCACTTACTCATGTGGTTTAAAGGCAGGTATCATGGCAGGTTAGATAGACTGAGGTAAAACAAGACTATTCTTGTTTAGTAGAGAGATACATACTGTATGTCAAGTAGAAGTCAAAGATCCCTCCATTGTTCAATATGGAGGACTGACAGGTGGAGCATTTTCTTATACATTTACTTCTAAATTTTTAGGCAGAGGCAAGACTAAAGCTGCATTAGGATGATTACATGGGTTTTAATAAATGAAGAAAAGAAAAAAAAGGAGTCCGTTTCATCGCTTTTTACTTGCCAGATTGATATTATGAATATAGAGCATGACTTCAAATAACGGATAGTAACCTGTACAGTCGACTAACCTATGAGACAAAATGAATCAGTATATGATTGGAGGTGATTTCCCTGCTGAAGCAACGCAGACTAATTTTAACACTGCCCTCTGGCTCCATCTACAGGTATGAAAGGATAAACATTACATTTATACTTGCATCTAAATTTAGTGCAAACTACAGTATATATAATAAGATTAAAAGTTTTGAAAGGGGCTATTAATTGCATGCATGTGTGTGTTACCTGGTATATCCTGAAGGGGATGTATCTGAAGCCTCCCTCCTCAGTAGGATATTCCATCAGCTTCCTGTTCATGGCCCAGAACTGGTCAAATTTATCTGTAGCAACCACACACACAGATCAGCAACAGTAAAAAATCACTCAATTATTAAAGTTTATTTACTACGACTTATCCAGAATGCATCAGTCATTAGCTGCACAAGAAAATGCCTTTATTTATAAAGACAGACAAGGTTTTCTAATGTGGCGGTCTTCAGGATTAGAATTTTGCATTATTCAGATTAAAGCTAAAAAGTTTCAAGTAATGCTCATCTAATCCTCCATGTATAATATCAGCATATCATGAGCACCATGATACCGTTTATCATACATTTTCTAACCAACTATATGTAAAATGTACATTTATGTATCAGAACCTTCCATACACAGTATTAATTGGACTCATGTTGACTTTAATCAGACCAGGGTGGGAAAATTTATTTCATATAGACACTGATGTTTGGACCACTGTCTGGTTGTGAGTATAAAACAAAAGTATCGCTCTGAAAATACTATCAAAAAATCCCAAACAAAGCCCAGAACTGGACCAGTGCAATAAGATGAAATGAGAATAGGTTAGGAAGTTTACATGAGCAGAAATGAGTTCCTTAATCCAAACATAAATCCTCCACAAAAAAAAAGGGTTAGAGGAAATTTACTTAACGAGAGCCTCAACTTTTTATGTCATAGTGATAATTTTACAATACTCGAGTAGATTCTTGAATTGATTTGAATTCGAAGTGTTTTTAAAGTAATCTTTAGTAAATTACAGGTCAGGTTGCCTTAAAGGAAGACAGTAATGCTAAATCTAACACAATAATTTGTAATAAAAAATAGTAGTTGAAGAGAGAATATCCATGTCCACTGTATGCTGTCTGCTAAAAGAACAGGGACTGATTTCACATTGATTTCCATCCACCTGTGTTATGTGGAGGTCATATAAAAGAATACAAAGACTTTTAAAATCAGTGGAAATCTAGAGTACTCTAAATGTCACTGCCGACTACGTAGAGACACAAGATAAAGCTTTGTCTTTTGGTTGAAGTATCTTTCACCATTAAAAAAAAGAAAGAAAAAAGATTCACCACAACATGTGCTGGTTTCAAACTCTGCATACGAACCACTTTTTTTTTCTTTTCTTTTTTCTTGTTTCTGGTCTCTTTTGGACGCGAAAGTTTTAGCTTAAAGTTTCATCTCTCACTTTCACGTTTAACGTCAACTCCTTTTGTTCTGGATGAGTTAAAAGTCTTGCTTTGCTCTCTGTTTAATTAAGTTTAACGCCCATGAGCCCAACCCTGAACTTTGAATCCCCCCTTGCTTACTACTGCTCCCCCTCTAACCATTTCTTTTCCACTTTTTTTTAAACGAGATTTGAGATTTCTTTCTCTTTTACACCATTAGTTTCAGGGGAAAGTGGAAGGGAGATGAGTGGTCGAACTTTTGCCGGTTTAAGGCCCCTGGGGGTTTTTTTTTTTTGCAAACTTTTTTTAAACATTGTCACTGCCACATGTCACAGCACACAGTTTTGAGAGTTACAGGCCAACAACTTGCCACGAGAAAATGCAACGAATCATTTCCAACCCCTTAAAACTTATTTGCATAAATGAATAAAGAGAAATATTAGGATGAGCTTATTTTTCACTTACATCAGTGGAGTAAAATAAACATGAAGTTCAGTAATTATTGAGGGAGACCATGAATAGTGTTAAAATACATCCAATACGGTACTTTGATTTCCCAGAAGTGCGTCTCACACAGTTGTACAATTATAGGCACTGCAAATATCACCTGACAGAAGCAAGTTAAGACTGAGAAACTCTAAGCAGATTCAATGACTGCACTTTAAATGTTTCCCCATCAGTACAAAATTCATCCTTTCAGTTTTTCACCACTAAACCAATTAAATATACCTAAACCAATGTGAAGCAGTCACATATAAAAGTAAGCTTGTTTAAACATTTCAAAAGAAGCCATGATGTTTTTATGTCACACAACATGAATAAATACAGAATTAAAACCTCAATAATTTCCCTCTAAGAGGGATAAATAAAGTACATTTCTTTCATTAACATTTGTATTTGAAACAACACACACTCAACACATGATTTAATCTATTTTTTAAATCCCCAGACTTGAACCTTGGTCCTCCACGCCCAAATCTACCTCTAACCACTTTGATACCATTGCCCTTAAATATATTTTGAATATTTCATTAAAAATCATATATATTTGATCAATTGTATACATTTATATTCAAAATACATTTAATACATTTCTATTTATTTTATTAAATATAAATTTACATGTAATTCAAATTTTAATCTATATATTTTAAATATATACATTTATAACTAAGATAAAATAAAAGTGATTGACACTTAAAATTGAAATAGCAATCATGTCATTTAATCAAGCAAACATGTCAGCTACTTCTTTCTTAAATTGGAGGATTTGCTTTGTCTTTTTTGGAATAAAACAGACAAATTTGGACATTTCATGGTTTAATCTAATTTCTTAATCATTTATAAATGAATTAACTGATAAGCTGACAATAAAAAGAATAATTAGCTGAAGCACTGTTTGTAAAAAAAAAATTATTAAACAATTAGTGTTGATATAGTCAAGTATTTTAGTTTAAGGAATTTAAATACAAGTAAAATTGAAATGAAATTAAATATACTTTATTTATCCCTCTTAGAGGGAAATTATTGTTGTAGCAGGGTACTTTTAAAAAAAAAAAAAATTTTTGAGGGGGAAAACTTTTTTTCTCTGCTGATCATTAACAATGAGAAATTACAGATAAAAAAGGTCAGGTTATTATAATAAATTCACTCTTGATGGGGGCAGAGGGCAGCTGCAAGGAAACAGGCTGTAGTAAACTAGTTGATCAACTATCACAAGTCTTCAACTGCCCCCACACAGAAATGTGGCCCATACGTCCCCACACCAACGTCCACATCACAAGCTTCACCTACACAAAATATCACAACCAATCACAACCGACCAACAGTCACCCCAGTTACAATCAACACCTGTGAGGAAATAAATCTGGACAGATGGTGGAAATGGAAGGGGGAAAATATCAGTGGGACAGGTTGTGGCTTCTGAGACTGCAGTCAGACTAGAGTTTATAAATCTAAGAATCTGGATATATTTATTGTATCTGTGAGAACATCCCACCCAACAATCCCCCCTGCATGTGACATGTTCAAGAACATAATACATAGATAAATTCTTGCAGTGTGTGTGCAAGCATGTGTGTAGGCGGATGAGTTGCAGGAAGATGAGAACACCGGTGGCCCTGAGTGTTAATGAGTGAATGTGTGACTGTAGGATTGTGTGTCACTTGCCAGCTGCCTGCGGTCTTTCTTCTTTATAATGTGTGTGCACGTGTCTCACCGTTCTGCAGGCCCATCCACAGCTGTTTATGGTCTTTCTTCTGCATGTCATTGACAACTTGGCTCTTGTGCTTCAGGGCGTCAGCCTCCTTGATGCTGGACATGAAGTGGGCCTCGATCACAGAGTTGGTTGGACAGTGGAGAAGGTCACGATCTGGAAAACTCTGACATACATACATACATACATTTTATTAAAAGTTAATTATTATTCTTGGTTATTAATACTCATTATATACAAATAAAAATGATCATTGATTTAGTTTTATGGTCGATTTAGTTTTATGGTCGTGCCTGGCTGTTATTGCAAGTTCACCATTTTTATTTGTGCTTTTTGTGGTTTGGCAGGTATTGTAGAGTGCTTTTAACCAATTTAATCATTAAAGCTTTGTTAATACTGGGGACAGATTGTTGCCTGAAGACTTAACCAAAGCAATAAAAACCAAAACTTTGCTAAATAAAGACCAAGTGTTCAAAAAAGCTGCAGATCAAACACATTCTGATTGGCTCTTACCTTAAAGTGCACAGTAATGCCCCAGGGCAAAACAGTGTGAGAGGCATGGAGGTCAAACAGAACTCCAACTGGATAGTGCCTTAAATCCAATGGAATTACAAACAGACAATAATGTTAGTGGGGAAAAACATTTGGGGCTGCGATCAATTAATCCCAGTGAATAGTTAGGCAAAATGACTATTTTAACTTCCAGTATTCAACCCAACTATAATGTAATCAGTCTTTCCAGGGAGGTAGCTTCGTTAAATGTGGTATTCATGAAAATGTCATACAATTACATATAAATCAGTTATTCCTTTTTTCTGATGTAGTAGATTCCAGTTTTCAGAAATGAAGAACATATTTCATATTGAACGTACATCCTGTGTTTCGATTCCACTGATAATTAGTTCTAGCTAAGATCTGGTTTTGTTTTCCAAACCTAGAGAACCACAACAGAACCACAGTATTATATCACTTTAAACATCTCTTCCAGTACGTGTCTCTTATAAGGCATTAACAGACATCAGGCAATTAAGACAAGCCACAATGAGGTCAACCAGTCATTTAAACAGTCATTTAAACAAAATTATTACAGGTTACCAGACCATAAAGAGGTATCTTAAAACTATAAAACTATAAAACAGCATAAATGTATTGCATTGGTAATCAATTTAGAGTTTAAAGTAAGACAAAATAAGCAGAATATCTTCATGTTTAAGTAACTAAAACTGGTAAACACTGATAAACAATGAATGATTAAACTTTAATTAAAAGCTTCTCATTTTCCCCAGCGTGTTTTACAACGATTATGGTTTCTCTCCATTCGCTCACTCCGTTACTGTTGCAATAGTGACACCTTGTGGCCAAATTTGTGCCTGCAGTTTTTTAACTGCCTCTGCTGCTGGCATGTGGTCAGAAGAGCAAATAAAGCAAAGCAAGCTGAGACTTTTACTGTGGGTGAGATTGAAGTGTCAATGCACTTCTATGATTGTGGATGCTTTCTAGAACACAGATGATTGCAAGTTGTCAAACACCAAAGATGTTTTTTAATCCCAAAAAAGCAGATTGTAGTTCGATTTTAGCTCTAGAAATAAAAATGATGTTTATTTACACGTTGATGCCTAAATTCTACACAAGACAAGTGTCCCGATTATACTGCTAGCTGTAATCTTACATGGTTATCATAGAAAAAACGTGTAGAAATCAGGTAAAAAATAAAAAAGTAAATAAACAATGAAAGTTGTAAAAGTAAAAATAAAGTCGATGAAAGACTTTCTTAATATGCTTTTGGGCAGAAAATACAGTAAGAAATAAAATAGCTCCATCTGTGTATCAACACAATGCACAAACACATTTCCCATTCTTTTTTTCCCCGAGACAACAACTAAAATCAGTTACTGTAACGATCACTCTCTTACCATTTGAGTGGTGTTCCTTCATACTCAAACCAC
>JBBBVU010000006.1:5841474-5857228 GCA_037177055.1 Atherinosoma microstoma
GAGACAACAACTAAAATCAGTTACTGTAACGATCACTCTCTTACCATTTGAGTGGTGTTCCTTCATACTCAAACCACATCTCTTCCACGTCCTCTGCCCTCATCACTTTGAGGAAGTGTTTTTTCACCTTGTCTGTCACCAGAGGTAGATAGCTCACTCTGGGTAGCAGCAGCTGAAAAAGTCAAGAAGACAGAGGAAGACACATTGTTAAGCTACAGTTGCAATTTGGTGAAATTCAAAGTCTGTGTATGCATTCCTGTTTTGTACTCTTGATTTCAAAGAGTTTAACAAAAAAAAAAAAAAACTTTGTAAGGAAGCCTGGAAAGAAAGTAAGAGTTTTTACATATTTTTCCACTGTCCAATTATTGGTGGAAGAATTGTGTTCAAAATATTTTATTCTATGTGATAGAAGCTGTCACAAATTTTAGCAGCAGAGATACAAGGTCAAACGCAGTAGACCGACCGGTGCTTACGGTTTTTCTATGCAATGTATGCACCGTGCATCAACACAGAATGGTGCAGAAAAGCAATGCGGCAACAGCTATGTCAGCAAGAATATAGGCTCTGCTGCTGTACCGTGAATAATAATGATGAAGGGTTCACTTATAATTCATATCAAGGTTGAAGTTAAAAGGATTCTTGAAAACTGAATCACATAAAAGGATTACAAAAAAGTTACCCTGATAACATATTTTACCTTCCAGATACTGATTAACATGAATCAGACTGATGATAAGTCAACATAATCAACTATAACTTAATAAATGAATGTAAATGAAGATAATGGCTATTCTTTTTTTCCCTTTTTTTTTCAGTGACAAGTTCCCTTGCAGTATCAATAAAACATCTATCTATCTATCTATCTATGATAACAAATAAGGGATATGGAAGTGTCTTAAAATGAGGACAACTGGTATGTCATATAAGGAGTTTTTGACTAAGCAGGTGTTACAAAGGACTCTCAAAATCATGTTAGGCCCAAGTGTTCCCATATTCCTATATATCAGTGTATTTTCCTACTTACATAGTAGGGCTCTGCTTCTCTCTCAGTAGCCTCATCCGGGTTCAGAGTGAAGCAGGTGGGTATCCGGCCAAACCAAACGTCTCTCAACACGTCCTTGTCATCTGCCATGCTGTTGATGCTCCCAGTGACACATAAAGAATAAATTCCCTCAACACAGAACCCTGAGTCCAAAGGCAAACAGCTTCCTGCTGTGAGAAATAGAGCAGATCAGACAGTAAAGTCATAATAAAAGTTTAAGCATTATCATGCCTCAATCAAGAGAGGAATGCAACATAGGCTAGCCCAACCCTGAATGAAATAACTTGACTTGAGGTCTGAAAATGACATATATATGGTAAACTATCAGTGGAGTTATCACCAAGTCATAGAGGCAGCAACTTTCCTGCTGGACTTGCAAACTAACTGCACGCCTGTCAAACTACGCAACTGTAATGCCAAAACTGACATTAGCTTGAAAGCTAGGCGCGCTAACTTAGCTGGTGGAAATATAGCAAAGAACAGCTTATCGTGAACTAATGTGCTATCTAACAGGTTACTGCTAATATTTCACACGGAAATATAGCCATTGTGCACGAAAAGAAGAGGTGTTATGGGCGAACGCCTTACTTTTTGTCGATATTTTGTAGTCAGACTGAATGAGAGAAGGGCCCTCTGTCGTGTTATCATTCTCCTGTCACTACACCGGAAAACAGCTTACATTTACCGCAGAACAGCGACACCTTGCGACCAAACACTATAGTATGAATGCCACAAAAACATATACAAATATTTATTCTGGTCGTGTTTAGAAATCACTGACATCTTCAGTTGAATCAAGAAATTATAATTATATGTAATGTGTTTAAAAAGTGAATACATTATGTACTTTCCAGTAACCTGTAAGGAGTTTCCGTACCGTTGGGTGACGTAATCAATTCGCGACATGTAAATACGTTTAAGCAGCAGTGCTTCTGCAGTGCTCATCGGTAGCTTCAAGAATGGAGAAGAAATTAGATACGGACAGCCTTGAAATGCGTCTTCAGGCGCTGGAGAACCGAATGTACGGTGAAAGAAGAACTAAAAGTGGAAAACCTGTTAAGGTTCGTGAAATGTTTCTGCACGTATAGAAGGTTGTACTGAAAAAAAAAACAGTTTGCTAGCTAGCTATTAGCCTAGTACAACAAACGATGGTTCTGTCATTTGGTGAAGGGAACGCCCTGTTTGTTTTCCTACTCAGCATCTGTGCGGTGGAAACTCAAAACAAGTGTTAGCAGAATCTGACTGGTATTAAATTCGGTCTGAGATAATACAATTTACATTTATTCAAGCAGCTGCATTGTTAGCTATTTAGCAATTGCAGCTAGTTATTCGTCATCTAGCTAACTGTCAGTTCCATGAGCTAGATTAGTGTGTGTACATGAGTAAAATGTTATTAATAAAATGAAGGTATTACGTATCATACATGATACAAACATTTTATTACATGATTAATGTCACCAAAATAAGATGAGATTCTCCGTTTCCGAACATATAGGAAATTGAATGACAGATATGCAGCTCCGAGCTATGCAATGGTAGCAACATTTTCCTAAGGGGCTGCCTCACCAGAGCATGTGATGTGACAAACACTTGGCTTACAAAGAGGCATTGAAGTCGGGTGGCTTTCTAGCAGATTATGTTTCTTAGTGCCACAAAGCCCTATTTATTGAGATAGCAACTTGATTCATTATGGATAGCTTATAATAGGAGGTATCTTATCATTCCTGCTCTCTTGGACTCAGAATTAACCCTTATATACTTAGAAATTTAGATTACTTTTAGGTTTTTATGCTTCAAGTCGTTACTTTACTTTTGTTAGAATAAACTTGAAGTTCTCACAAGTGTGTTACTGAGGAAGTCAGAGGAGAAAAGTGCATCAAATGAAAATCCTTTCCTTCCATTGTATTTTCTTTTGCACCTGAGCATTTGTGATTTTGTGTTAAATGTCAAGCACAGTTGTACATATTCCACAAGAAGGCTACTTCTGACTTTTCTACACATTGGCTAATATTAAAACTGATCTGTGTATTTTGTCCTGTAGTGCGCAGAATCTTTGGCCAGGATTCAGTCAGGTCTGACCAACACAGCCAACAAGAGAGAGAGAGTAAAGATCCTGCACAAGAAAAGTGAGTCAGCCATATACTGCTTAAACTTATTTATGTTGATACATGCATGCATCACACTTTGGGTTTTGACTTTTAATCCCTTTATCTTTTTGTTGTTGTTAAATTCATTTGACATAGAATTAAAGTTCAAAAGTTAGAAAGAAGGGTAATGTGCACTGAAAGTGTTTGAACCACAGGGTTATGTTTTATGTGTTATGCTGATTGATAATTAAGGGCCTTTCAACAATTCTGTCATTTTAGGTAAGCGTTGAACATTTATGTCAGAGAAGTGACAATGTGTTCAAAGGACTTTTCCCCTTATTTGATTTAAGCTGTGGTTGTTGAATTTTTAAACCTATTCGTTGGTGCGTGTGTGTTTGCGCGTGTGTGTGTGTGTGTGTGTGTGTGGTGCAGTTGAGGACCTGATGAAATACCTGGACCCCCAGTTCACTGACCACATCTCTGTACCAGATGCCATGAAACTGGAGTTCATCCTTGCTGGTAAGTACCAGAAGAGCACTAAATGAGTGAAATTAAAATGAGCATGATCATCAACAGTTATTTGACCTGAATGTTATTATACTTATTTAAATGCTTTAAATGTAAAACTCAGTGTACTTGTATATGTTTGTCTGAACAGAGGAAGAGTTCCTGCTTTCTCAAGCTGCTTTGCTGGAGCAGGTCAACAACTTGCAACCACTGTTGGACAGCACCTATATCAGAGGTTTGAATCTGGCAGGACACATGTTAATTAAATAAACTTAAATCTGGACTGTAATATTAGCTTTTATTCTTTTATATCAAGTGCTTTTAGCCTATGGTCTTTGGATATACACCTATCCAACATTAAACACTCAGATAAAGTGGGTAACACTGCTAATCTTGTTACAGTCTAATATTCCAGGAAAACTTGTGTCTTGGGATTCACAAAGTTATTATTTTGACACTTACTACGTACCATATATAACAATATCACTGACTATTCACCCTCCTGGGTTTTATTGCCAGTTTAAAGCCTGTTTATTCAATGATTTTTTTATTTTTTTATTCTTTTAGTTTTCCCCTTGTTTTGTGGTATTGTCTTACTACTAAATTAATAGAACAATAATGCTATATATTATCTTTTTATATCATAAAGTCTGTGTTATGTGTTTTGGTTCTTTACAGATGTACCTGAGCATGCAACCAAGCTGCAGCGTCTTTCACAGATTCACATTAAAGAACAGGTAGCATGTTCTCTCCGTCTCTCCATCTACAGCTTTAAGTCTTTCTATATTTATAGGTTTTACAAATTTTTTGCCTGTGTGTTTATCTTTTAGGACCAAACGGAGGCTCAGTCAATTGAAGTGAAGAAGCTATTTGAGGAATACAACAAAATGGTACTGTTAACTTCTATATATGCACTTCAGATTTAAGTAATAGAATCAATGACCAGACATGAAAAATCACAGAAATCTCAGATTTTTGTTTTTTCTTTGTTTATGTAATAAAATAAACATAATGTTTTTTTCTTGGGATTAAAAAAAAAATATAATAATGCATGAATATTCATGTTCTTAAAGTAATTTATCTTAATAACATTAATTGTTGCTGACATAACTCATCACTCAATAACATCTGACCTCTGATTGGCAGATGTTCCTGCTGTCCAAGCAGTTCACTCAGTGGGATGAGACCCTGAGGAAGATGGAGGAGGCCAAAGGAATCCGACCTGTGGAGTAGTTACTGTCAACACATACACTGGTGATGATGGAGCAGCCTGCACTATGGTGGGAGCTCTTTATCAGATGTGTCACATTATGTAGCTCCTTCTACCCCAGTTAAGTCTACAGAAAATTGCAAAATTTTGCATAACTACATTTTTTCTGGTTGGTGTTTGATTGGTAAACATTTCACAAAATCTAATGATAAAACTATAAAGGATGAGAACTATTGCCTTTCTTCATTTATTGTAGTTAGTCTAATGGATCTCCCAGCTGTTGGTGGTACTTCTCAAACACCATCTTTTAGTGTATCACTTTCACAAACCCAGTAAAACAATACAATGTGTAAAAGAATATAAAATCTGGTGGAAAGAACTGGGTATTGTTTGACTATTATCGGCTGGTAAAAATTGACTCCTTCATTTGATCTGTAACTCAAACAGCTCTGCGATACTGCTGTTATTTATTGTTGAACTATAGAGCTTTGTATTGTTTCATATTAACTAGTAATGCATTCCAATACTGTCAGCCTGTCAAGTAACTAATCCTTTACCTTATCCACATGCATACATCATCAAAACTTTGTATTTTCCTTCTGAATCCCACCTCAAATGTTATGAAAATTTTGATTTTAAAATGTTTACTCTGTCTATTTAGCATACGACATGGGTGCAGCCTATATAGTAATTAAATATTTTTTCTTTGATTATTATGAATGTGTGATGTCTTTACTTTTTAATTAACCTGGTATAATAAATCCCAAAGGGAAATCAAATTGTTGCTGTGTAAATACTTTAAATCTTAAATTTACCCCAAAAACCTAATTATTAAAAAATAATACTTAAGAGGTTAGAAGACCATGTATTTAATCTCTTCTAACACAGAGTCATTAGTACTTTCTCTGATAAAGTTGAAGTTCAGACTTTTCAGATATGGGACTTAAGCTGCATTTTTATTTGTTGTTCAGATTTTCAAAACATTTTTGTCTTGAATATAGCTTTCCTGAATGGTGGGGCCTCACCAAACATGAATGAAAAATTTTAAAAGTATGCCATTAAGAGTAAATGGAGCTCTGGAAGAAAAACATTTTCTCAACTTGTTTTTATTTGAGATTTTTCTGTAAATTCTTATTTTAAGGGCACTGAACTGGTCTCCTGTTGCTTAAGCAGTGGGTTTTACCAGTCTATTGGAAGTGTGAACAGAGCAAAAATGATTAGGTAAATGTTACTGTATGTCCTTACAGATTAATTACAAAAAATAAGTAGAGTAGCATTTTTTCATCACTATAAGAGTACATCATTAAGAGAATTTAGAGAGGTGCATAGCAAATCAGTTTCAGTACGGCCAGATTTTCTTTTTATTACATACAGTTGTGTGCTCAACAAATGAATCAGCCAGATTAGAGAGCTGCATTTGTAGCATTGAGTTGAAGCTCAAGATTCTACACCAACCAATGTTTTATAGTTCATCCTTAAAGAATGATGATCTAAATAAATTATGTATCTCTATGATGTAAGATTTATTTTGAATCAACCTGCATGCAATTGTACCTCAGTCTGCAGCACAACCATCGTATGGGGAATCGCATGCAGTTATTGGGATATGAAAACTCCCATCAAATTTGTACATTTGACTTCTTTTTACTCAAGTAAACCGAGGGCAGATAACCTCCTTGAATGAGTCAGTGATAAATGTGTCATTGAGTTATCATTATCTTAAAAAAGAAAGATAAAACCGAGGTAAACCCAGTGCAGGGGAGACTCAGGAAAAAGAGATTAGGGCATCACAACCCCCCAAAAAAGTTTGGAAACTGCTGTTGCTTTCTGCTTATAAATGAAGTACACTACAGGATCACTAATTTGACCTCAAATCTAAAATGTTTTGTGTCTGAGTTTATTGAACATCCTGACACTTAAAGAGAAACAGGACTGGTGATGTCAAAGAAATGGCTGCATGACCTAATACACTGTAAGAGAATGTTACTATTGTAAAAACAATGACAACTGTTGCATTTACAATATGGGATTTGAAGGCACTTTGAATAATTGAAGAAAAAGCTATTTGAGTTTCAAAGTTTGCTCAACTTCAGATTAGAGAGTATCGTATATTTCATATAATTTATACCATGGTCAGTGATAAATCTAATGCCAACTGGTGTGTATTATTTTCGTAGTTCGGCGAGTTAAATCGGTTATATCACTCCGTTAC
Source organism: Atherinosoma microstoma (assembly GCA_037177055.1). Lineage (NCBI taxonomy): Eukaryota > Metazoa > Chordata > Actinopteri > Atheriniformes > Atherinidae > Atherinosoma > Atherinosoma microstoma. The sequence goes on from JBBBVU010000006.1 coordinate 5,848,533, forward strand.
AGGCGTCACCATAGCAACGCGTTAATCATATTCATATAATATAACATAGTAATAATACCAATAATATAAATATAATCTTATTATATAAATATTTAAGTAATGCATTTCTTTTAAAGACTCTGAACGAGTTTCTTCAGTCTCAAAGGAAAAATGACTTATGGTAACTCCTGTATGTATCAGCGGGTCGATTAAAATAAAATAGATTCTCACAGAAAGAATCTACTTTAAATTTTAGCAAGCTAAGATGTTATTGCTACCTCTTCTACAGTCAATGGTTGCTACCCAACATTAAAGTTTCGATGTTTTTCAAACAATTAGGGTGTGTCATGCATTCTTCTCCATGGTAACTGCTCGTGTTTAGTATAGACGATCTTTGGTTGCATGTTTGCACCAGTAGGAAGGCTCCTATCGACGGGGGAAGAACGGGACTTTTCGGGCGGCGGGCCGGTTGGTAGCAAAGCAGCGGACCGTCATGGACAGGACGGCCGTAGTTAAGGTCGGAGCCGCGGCCAGCGCGAGCCTCTGTGCCCTGGTCGGCGGTGTGGCACTAGCACAGTACATTGTCGCTAAGAAGAAACGAGCCGGTAAAAAAACTAAGATCATAGAGATGGTGAGTAAAACTACACTCCAACTGCGTTGTCAAAGCTAATAAAGGTAGATAAGAAACAGGAAGTGTACGTTAGAGGACTTCAAAACAAAGCTACACTTCTTGCAGTATTAAAGAGCTCTGCTTTGCGTGGTTAACTTTATTGTGAAAGTAATGACCAGAAATTAAACGGCAGGATATTCGCCGTCTTTACAATTGTGGACTTTCACTGTTGTGCGCAGGCGCACTGGTTCCCTCAAACAGCAACTGTTTTTAGAGGTCACTAGCCACTTTTTCCTCAACAGAAAGAGCAAGCAGCTTTTCTGTAATACACCACAAAGCTGACAGCTGACTTCTGTCGGTGGTGACAGCTCCTTCACTTCGTGCTGTGCCGCTGCCTTTAGTTGTATAGACTGCAATAAATGTTATGCAAGCTTCTGCAGAACATAAAGTACCACCAGTCCCCCAGAAATCAGCATTGATATTCATCATTGATCATTGTAGGAACCAGGGCGTTCATTTATAACAAACTCTTTTAGGTGTTTGTGAAGCAGCATATTTTATTTGTTAATTTATGTTTTTATAAACATGTAACGTTACTGCTTCTTCCTGTTGGATGTAACCACAGTGGATCATTTTCTGCATCTCTTTCTGTCCTCCTCATCTTCCTCTCATGCCAAACACTTGCATGTGGTCTGTCAGAAAATCCAGAACCCCCCCCCCCTTCTTGTCTAGCCACTCTATTTTTAGCATTATTATCCAGTATGCCCAGTAGGTGTCCTTTGCATGTTTCTTAACCAGCTCAATCTTTTACTTTGTCTTGTTTAAGCTAAGCTGTCTCTCTGATATACACATTCCCAACCCTGTCAATCCTCATCCCTGTCGATGCAATTCTTAGCATTGTTGACTCACCGTGCCTCCTCCTCTGCCACCCTTTTGTCAGTGGCACAGTCTCCAACCCATATTACATAATAGGATACAATGCTATCTTAAACCCTCTTTTTCAACCATGCCAGAGTCCTTCTGCTTGTATCCACTCCCCCAGCTTCTCCAGGAGCATAATTAGCTTTTAAATTATTCTAAGCTATATTTTTTCTGGTGTGGAGTTTGCATGTTTTCCCTGTGCATGTGGGGGATCTCTCCGGATATTACAGCTTACTACTAAATTTAAGAAATATGCATTTATCACTGCTCTTGATCTGTTTGGTGGAAAATGAATCATGAGACCGATATTTCTGTTCAACTCATGTCTGACAGGAATAATCAGCAGGTGAGACAAAAAAAAAAAAGCTTGCCACTTTATGACTTCCCTTAACGGTGGCCTAAGCCAACTTAGTCAGTCCCTCAGCTGACTTTCATATATTGAAAAGAGCGTGAGCAGGAGAGAGGATCTAGGGAAGCTTCCACATAACCACGTGTTGCTCTTTCCAAGCTGAAATACTTTAGTTTCATTAACAAAGCTGGAGAGATTAAAAGAGATATATTTAAGCCCTCCGGAGCTGTCTGCATGAATTTTACCAAGCCTTTTTTTTTTTAAAGTAAGCACTGCCAGCCATTGTTAGCATTAATTCCAAAAAAAGAATTTTGTGATAAACAAAACCTTACGATTAAAGAGATGAAAGCCACCACACAGGGCAAAACGATGTTCTCTGCTCTTTTGCTAATCCAGTCTGCCGGTGAAAGAATTAAACTGGGATCAAGTAGCCATTGTGGCTGCTTGTAAAGAGACAGTTTCCTGCTGTGACCCTCAGCATGGAAACTTGTGACCATCTGCTTTTGAAGATGCCTGACCCTGTGAAGAAAAGCCAAACATCCGTTCTGAATCTCAGGAGTCCAACAAAAACACACTAAACTAAAACTAATTTGGGCTGTAATGTCAGTCTCACCAGAGACGTGTTGCTTGTCTATTTACTCACACTTTCAACCCCAATTTCAGGTAAATGTCTTGATCACAAAAACAAGAAAATTGTGTGTTTATAATGGAAACAGTTACTTGAACTGGGCCCATTTCGTGGTCTGTATCACAATGCTGCAAACAAGACTGCAGAAGGAACATGGTATGAATATTATCCACAGTAGCTCTCACTTTAATTTAGTTTATTTAGTTAAGTTTCTACTACTGTTTTGCTACCACTTTGACTTATTAGTGTAATAGAAGTTTCCCTATAGGACAGTGAAGTATGTCTTATCTTTGGTTACAGTCGCAGTTTTTTTCTATCTGTTTTGTTTCATTATGTGCTCCCCATGATAACACCATGATAAAGCTTGAGGACAGGACTACCTTGTGATTGAAAAGTCACCAAACAGTGGGTGTGCTTTGTTTCAGCTGTTATCAGTGAGATGACTTATTCTGCTTTCAGACGGCTAAAATAATGACCATTATTTTGCTTAACTTGAGGTTTCAAAACAGCACTCCATAACCTAAAAGGTGATATTACAGTACGTAAATGATAGAAATAAATTTCACGAACAACCCCAAAGATTTCCCTTCCTCTAGAGATACCCGCTGAAGCTATTTGAGCTTGTGATTAAGTGTGACACAAACCTTCCTTTATAAACCTTTATATTAAATTTACTTGTCAGGCACTGACCAAAGCAATTCACATTTTTGTCTGTACGTTTCTGGTACAGGCAATCTGAAGATTAGTTTCTTGCCCAAATATATATTTTTATAGACATTTAAACACCCTATGATTAACTTTTACAACTGTAATCCTTATATTTTGGGTTTCCTTTTCCTCTGCGAGTATCTATGTGCTGAAAGTGTAGACATCCAGTTCGTCTCCTGGAGATCAGCATGCACAGTTTATGTGATTGATGCTTTTGAAGTCTTCAAAAGAAGTTTGTTCTGATCCAGACTAAGCACATGAGTGATGCAGTCTCATATGATGAGATTAAAGATAAGCAACTGTGATGTTAGATGAGATTACCGGATCCAAGGTCCTCTTTACTCACAACAGTACCTCACTGTATCTGTTTGAACAATGTACCTTGATGATGAGTCAGCCTTATGTTGAAAGTGACTTAATTTGTGCAATCATCTGAACTTTTGATACCGTAATCTTGTTCTTGAATAATCTCATTCCTGTTACAATCACTTTTCCCCCTTTTTTGGGGGGGGGGGGGATTAAGTATAGAAATGGCTACAAATATTCAACAAGTTTATCACATTTAAAACATTTAAAATTGTAATTTTCCTGAAAAAACATGAGATGAGCATAGAGCCTAAGCGGTTAGGTTTAATCCTGCATCGTTTTGCTGCACCCTTGTCTGTCACTGCTACGTTTTCCTTGCATTTTGTCATACTTTTTGTGGTTGCTGGTGTGTTTCCCTCTGTTGACCTCTGGAGGGCAGAACAGAGTAACGTTTCCCTCTGCACTTATGCCAAACGTCTCTTCACAGTTCTCGTTTTTTAGAGCTACCCTCAAACTGCACGCCTAATTATTTTTAGATATGTTTCCACAGTGGGAGTAAGACTAACTAATACCAGGTTTACTGGGCTCTGGATTATCTGATGAATGCAGTGCAAAAATGATAAAGATATACAACTCTTTGTTCATGGACATCATGATAGGAAGGAGTTTGTTGCAGTGATGATTGCTGAAAGTGAGAAACTTATATGCATCCAGCATAATAAGTTCCTATTATGTGTTCTCCACGTAAAAAAAAAAAAAAATATTTATACAAGTTTAGTAGGATGTATTTATTTTTTTGATTGATGATTAAGATAGGTTCCATAAAAGTTATTCAGTAATTGAAATTGGAAATAAATGATGTTTTTGTAATTTGAAGCTTGAACTTGGGCGGGTCCAGCCTCTTACCAGGTTCTCCCACTCTTCTTCTAGCTAGCATGCTTTATCATAAGCAACATATGGCCATCACTATGACAACCACAGTGGGTCCCGATGTGGGTACAGGAAGCCCTCAATGCATAAGTCTTCACCAGGTCAAACGTTAATCATACTCAGGACTTTCTTGCTTTCACATGGTTAAAATCATAAATTTAACAAGCACCGGTTGCAGCTTGGGTGTGTAGCTGTAGATAGTTATTGTATGAAGCTTCTCTTCGAGATGTTAAATGATTTTATAACTTGGTTATAAAGCTTTGAGTTTGGGTGGGACATATTCTGTGGTTCATAAGAGAGGTTCCTCCTCCCCGTGGTTTGCCAATAAGCAGCAACCCATATTAGTCAGTTAAGCTAATGATTGTGAAATAGATTGTTATATAATTGTGCTTGTAGCAGCTTTGTTCGGCCATACAATTAAACCCCTTTAAGGTAAAGGCTTGTTGCTACACTTAATGGATAAACATGGCTTAGATAGCAATATTTGTTTGTGGAAAAAATACAGTTGTTGAAGGCAGAGCAACAGGAGGATTAATTACAGATGTATGGAAGGTGTGAGTAGTTAAAGTGGTTGCAGGAGTTTGATCAATTCTAGCTGGAACGGTATCAGCTTGGGAATTAGTTTGTTGCTTCAAAAACATTAGTAATAGTAAGTTGTTGTTTCCTGACCTTTAGTTATAAGAGCTGCATTATCAATGACTTTAGTAATAAATTGCTAAAGTTGCAGCAACATTATTAGATGGAAGGGTGGATAGCAGAAATATCATGGGCACCAGAGGCTGCAGTTTTGTCAATAAGAGCAGTAACAACTAGTTGTCTAAGGTGTATCTGATTAAAGCAACATTTCTGGGATTAGTCATCACCCAGGGTGTCTCCACAGCAGCTTGAACCTCAGTAACCTCTGTTATTATCCATGTTTATCAGACAGGAATGGGATATCAGAGGAATGGTTGGATGCATTCCTCACTAATGCTGTAAGAGGCTAAAAAGGTGCTCAGACAATTTATCAGTACAAATAATTATCCCAATTTTCTCCGTGTCCTGCTGGGACATGCAAATCAGGATTCTAACAAGGCTGGGAAATGATTAGTACCATGCAGCTTTGCTAAATGAGCAGATCCATCACTTCTGTCTGGCAACCTTTTAGGCCTCATTCCTTGCCTCCTTATATCTCCTTTGTTTTGTTTGGTGATTGCCTTGAAAGCACATGAGTATTGACATCTACACTGGTATTATCAGCACAGGCCCCTCTGCGGGAGGTAGTATTTGAACTGTTTCAATTCTAATGTGATGTGTATCAGCACTTGAGACTTTGTCATCAGCTGTGTCTGAAATTAACTTTTTACCTCATCAGCCAAGTGAACGTAACGTGAAGCGCAGCCATTTTATTCGGCAAAAACCTCTGCAGCCCAACCCTCTTCTCTGTGTGGTTCACGGAGTCTGGTCTGCTGCTTCCAACAGAATGCGTGCATCATAGCATCACCTGCATTCTGTGAAGCGTTGCCTTTCCTGTGGCTGAGTGGCTTGAATTTGGTTTCATAGGGTTGTGAGAAAATGTATGAGACACAGTAGGGATACTCATTGGAAAAAGTTTTTATTGTTTGGTAGATCTGAACAGTTGGGGAGCCCGCTCTACTTGTGCTCTGCAGCACTGTGAGGACCAAAATGCTGGACCCTCAGTTTAAACAATTTTAAGGGCCAAAATTTACCACAAGGTTATGGTAGGAAGTACAGCCCCAGTTTTGGATAGTATAGCCAACTGTGTTCACAGACAAACTATCTGGAAGTGTTCGTTAGACCACGGTGTGATGATCTCCACGACAGAATTGTTAGAGGCTTTAATACATTGCCTATTAAAGGACCCAAAGATCAGAGGTATTCATTATTTACTTTTGGGTGTGTTCCATGTGAAAGGAGAGGTCACAAGATCATTCAAATCTTTTGATTATATTATGAGATTTAGATTATAGAAAGCTCAAAGTTGTTGCAGTGCTAAATATCTGTCCAAATTCTGAGACTCTGCCTCTCTAAAGTGCTCTTTGTATACCCAATCATGATATTGACCTGTTGCCAGTTAACCAAATTTGTTGCATCATGCTCCCCCCCAGCTGCTTAGTTTTAGCATCACATACTCTCCCTGCCTTTTGTTGCCCCCACCCCCATCCTAACTTTTTGGAGAAAATCAAGATGAGCTCATATTTTTCATGAATTAGTCAAATATCTCACTGTCAACATTTAGATTTTTTAGTTTTTTATGGATCAAATTTTGACTTAGGACTTTTGCAAATAATTGAATTATGTTTTTATGTATGTTTCCGACATGTTCCAACTTTTTGAGACTGGCATTGTAGAGTAAGGTAAGGAGATTGGGATACTCGGGTAAGGAAAACATTATAATAATCTTTGGATCAAAATGAAATTTGATTATCAAGAATTTGTGCATGTCAGGCTTTGAGACAAACAGCACAGGACAGTAGAGACATGCCTGCAAATGACACCGAAGCAAAGCAAACACTCCATATAGTTTGTTATGACATAACTATTTTGGTACATACATTTCATCACCCGTGTGATGGATAATCTTCCAAGATTTACTTGACAAATGGGAATTCTACGCAAGCTTGGCATGTGTTTATTTTGGACCTTGCTTGCATTGCAGTAATGAGACCTTCCCCATGCTTGTGCTGACATTAAAGGTGAAATAAGTTTCTAAGGGTAAAGTACATCATTGCAGAGGGTAATACATGAAACAATGATCATCAAGCTAACGTAACAGATATCCAATGTTGATTTTTGGGGAGGAAAAATAAAAAAGTACCCCAAGGTATATCCTAAATTCCACTAAGTATTACTCAAGCTCTCATTCTAGTATCAGATGCCTTCTTACAAGTGTTGGTATTTGTTGGTGCAGGTTGTATTTTAACAGGGGATACAGATTAGGCTAAGGCAAATGAAACAGGAATGTATCTGAACAGATGGAGTACAATCCCAACAACTGGAGCTGCTGAGTGAGCCTGGTGTACTGAAGGGACCTATAATTGTGGTGAGGTGTAATTAGAGAGTTGACCTAAATTTTAGGAGTTGTCGCATGCGAGACAGTCAAGTTCATCAGAGAGGAAGAGGTTGTCTCGTGTTCCAGTTTCCGGCCGTCTAACAGCAACAACAGCAGCTGTACAGGCAGCAGGGGACGAAACTGTGCTCATCAGAAATCCAGCCCGGGGTAAAATGTCATATCATTTTCTTAAAAAAGTTGTTCCTACCTGCATCCGCTTGGTGAAAATTGCATTATTTTAACTGAAGATGATTCTCCCTGTAATCGGACCTATGTAAAAGTTTTCTGGCTTTTTTTTATTTTTGAAACTTAATGTTTTAAGATGAGATTTTCTTCACAGTCAAACAAATGATAAATGTAACAGTTGGGTTGGGTTTGGGTTAAATACCAATCACTGAAATTGTTCTGATTGATAAGTTTGGATTTTGGGTATTCTGTGGCTTTTGTTTGCCTTCACTTATCCTTTACCTTTAAGGAAGCTTCTACCAATGTTTTTAAACTATTATACCTATTGTGCATTTTGACCATATTGAGGGCTGCACAATACTTAGAAAACATTGTTATTGCATCATCATGTAATTGCATTGCATTATCAGCACATACAAAATATCCATATTGTAGAGACTAGTCATAATTTTGCAAGAGCATTTATATTTTGAAACAAGACAAACACAAGTGTATTGATGAAAGTGCAGAAGTAAAATGGAACCCATTTTCTAACACCTGAGTTAAACACCATGTTAGTTTGTTGATATGTTGTCCATCATATAATTGTTGCAATATTCAACAATAGCATTGCATGTTTTTCTAAAAACAAGCAGCCATTTTGACGGCATATTTCGTGTTATATCTTATCTATAGAATGCACATAGGTTCTTACCTCCTTTTAAAGAACATGGTACAATTATAGTACGTAAAGCATCTTGTAGTTGTAGTTTTACTAATGTAGGCCCACATCACATCTAAGTATAAGTGTGGTCGGATCCTTGTTGCATCATGTTTGTTCTTATTTCTTTACGAATTTCACGTAACTTACCTTCATCTCGTGATGCTTTCTGTGAAGGACAAGGTTTTAAAAGAGAAATGGGGAGGTCATATTTTGGGAGTTCTACCCAACCCTAAATCTTATCCTCCTCAAACTGCTAGTTATACTAATATGCTTCTATTGATCTGACATTACATTGAATCCACAAGCTGCACCGTCAGCTAATAG
>JBBBVU010000006.1:5863586-5874166 GCA_037177055.1 Atherinosoma microstoma
ATGTATATTTATGTATATATAAATGTACCAACAGTGTTTTAGAAGATTCACATTATAATGTAAATGAGATATAAATAGGCCCTGCAATGGACTGGTGACCTGTCCAGGGTGGATCCTGCCTCTTCCCTTCCCTGCATTGAAATAAGCAGGTATAGAGAGTGGATGGATGGCTGGCAATATCAATATCTTGAATAGGCTCTTTAAATTTGTTTAGTAAATATTTGATTTTAAGTTTAGCCCCATTCAAGTCAACGAATAGATATTGTTACAGAAAGGTGAAACATTTCAATGAAATTCTGGAGGATTTGTAGCAAAAAACTCGCAGTTCTGCTACAAATATAACTGGGATTGTTCTTCATTTCCTCATTGAGACCTTCAGCAGTTCCTGAACTGATGATGTGCCTACCTAAACACAAGGTTGATGCTACAGCCGTGTTTTGTTTGGCTTGAATGAAATGGTACATTTTGAATCAAATGGTGCAACTAACTGTTGGACTCTTCCGATTTGGTGGTCAAGGGCCGCTATTGAAGTGATAAAGTAGGTATTTGACACATCCACAAATCTGCATTTGTAAGTTTGCTGTACCATATAAGAAGTTACTTTACACACATAAATGTATCCATACACGACACTTTTCAAGGAATTGCAGACAAAACTGAAAAACAAATGGTTTTACTATGAGAAAAGGAGGAAAAACCTTGCACCTACACTCAGTGAAGCACCCGTCCCTGTTAAAAAAAAAACTAAACAAAAAACTAAGGATCAGGTTATCAAATTCAACGGTTTTTTTAATAATATTTTGAAATCATACAATACATTCTATACTATTGGTGTAAATAAAGCCTGTTTGAAAACAAAACACAATTAAACTACAAACGAAAAAAAAAAAAAAAAAAAGACAGCGACAAGGTAAAACTCATTCTCCCGTCTTGCACTCTATTTCCGTTCCTGCGCACCAGCTCCCGGCTTCTCCGTTTAGCGTCAGTGCCATGACAACAAGACGATGGCTCCTTGCAAGAGGGTGAGAAATGTGATGTTTGTGTGAACGAGGAGGTACAAACGAAGACTAACGTTTTTATGAAGGTAAGGAAACACACAACCTTGAGTGTGTTTGGTTATGAACGAAAAAACAAAAACAAAACTGTGGAGATAGCAGCGACACTACTTCTGACCTATTAGCTTATATCCAGGTAAGTTAGAGTGCTAGCTAATTAGCCACGGCTAAGCTAAAGTTAAATCAGCCAACTTGAGGTTAGCTGCAAGGTAATTTACCTGTGCAAGCTTACCTTCTGTAGAGCCAGAAATAAAACGGGTCCTGTGTGTGTCATTGACTGTTTCTATTGTACCGACATGGAGGAAGAGGGTGTTTCCAAAACATGAACCCTCCCGTGTATAAAAAAAGAAAATGAATCCTCAGGTGTGTTGCTTTGAGCTTCTGAAGCCCAACAGTATTCAAAGTAGCTTGTACTCACCCTGTTGGCTAAAGTAACATTTTCATAGCTAGAAATGCCGTAGAATGTCAAAGGAATCCTAGACGCTGCAAAACATTTACCAACTTTTACATTTCCTATGCTGTCTTGATTCATTGGCTGGTTTTTCAGGTCATTTAAACTTTTTTTTCTCCATATACAACGACGTCTTGGTGATAATTGTGCATATAAATTGCTTGCTGAAACTATTTTTGCTTGAGTAAACTGAAGTGAACTGTATTATAATAGAAACACTATATATATCTGGAATTATAAAAACTGTGATTCAGATGAAAATAACAGTGATCCTGAATTTTTGAACCAGCTTCATTTTAGTTGAAAACCTTTTGGATATATTGCAAAAGATGTTCATAGCTAAACCACTTTAATGCTTTCTGAGGCCTACAAGTGTGTTGTAGGTAGGAGAGATTCTCTTGGTCTGGATTAACAGCCTGTTCCACCTGCTCAGCATTTAGCAAGTAGAAAAGCTGCTTGCCCCCACCTACCCCCCCTCCGCATTCTCCTTCTCAATCACAGGCTCAATCCTGAGGTCATGTGACTATCTGCCTTTTCTGCATTTGGCTGTCAGTGTCATGCATGGAGCACTAAACCCTACTGGTAAAGCGGACAGAGTGGCCGGTGGTTCAAGCTGTCACCATTGGAGCTCAAGCTCCACCTTCTATGGCAGACTGACTCTAGAGAAAGCTTTTGTAATGACCCCAGTGACAGCGGTTTTGAATTAAAACTATAAAAAAGTCAAAACTTAAATTTTCTTTTATTTAAAGACCTATCTGTTGATCAATCTTCTATCTTAAAAGTACTGTTTCGCATTATACATGCATACTTCTAATTCACAGCATTCAACACCTCTCATTTTCTGGTTTTCTCTGTCCATTTAGAGGCACCATGTCTCTGTTCAAAGCTCGTGACTGGTGGTCAGCAGCTCTTGGTGAGGGGGAGGAGTTTGACCAAGGATGCCTATGTGTCGGAGATGTGGACAACAGTGGCACAGGGCATGGTCAGTATATAATAAGGAGCTAATCTTAACTCCTTGACGTTTGGTATTGCAAATTTGCTACAAACAACTTCTGACCTTTTTTAATTTTATTTGCTGTATTTCATTATTTGATTTATTTTTACATTTCATTTGCTATTAATTATATATTCACTTTTATATGAGCTTATTCATTTTCTTTTTATTTCTTTTTATAAATTTATTTCATATTATGTTGTTGTTATTTTTTTCCAGTCTTTTTTATTGTCTTTTTTCCCTTTATTTTTGACAGAATTTTTCTTTTTTCTTTGTTTTATTGTAAATAAATGTAAGCATTAAGGGGATAACACCCACTTCCATCCAGCATATAGACAGCAATACCAAACCTGAAATATGACCACGACTGTCCTTCTGTCTTATAAAAAATTTGCAGACAAGATTATTGTGGGCAGCTACATGGGGATGCTGCGGATCTTCTCCCCACATACCAATAAGTCGAGTGAAGGAGGCCCGGCTGATGCACAGCTCCTAGAAGTCCAGCTCCAAAATGCCATCATCCAGGTTGAAGTGGGGAAGTTCGTCTCGTAAGTAAATCCCACAAACTTGGGGCAAAGGGTTTATTAAGTATGTATGCACCTCATATACAAAGGCTGATTCCTTGCTGTTTCTTACAAAAATTGTAAGAATGTTTTCACATATTGAGAAACAGCAGGATGCTTGTTCAGTCATGATGCTTATAGATTCAGTTGCTGTTAGACTAGCAGAAAGCAGTGCCAATCTAATAGAGCTTACCACGTACAGTAGAATTGCTTAATTGCTAACAAGCTAATGAGGAGAACAGCAGTGTGGCAAGAGTACACAGCTTAGTTTTGCTGTTATCAAAAGCTAATTTTCTCTTTTTACATATATATTGAAAAAACAAAGTGTGAATATGTATACAAATACAAAAACTGAGACGATTTAATAAGGAAACAACTATGTGCAAAATATTTGTGTATGTTGTTGTAACCCAGCAAATATACAACATAGCTATTTGGCCATACAGTATTTACTTCCTGTGGTGTGCTGCCCCTTTACCATCGACCTTGACGGTAATGCCTTACATTGCCTTACTGTGGCTGTACAGGAACCTCCTGGAAAGCAAGGTTTCTGGGAAAAGTTGTGGTTTATCTAAAAGGCATTCCACGTCATCACACCAGGAACACAATCCAACTAAATCAGCCTGTTTGGAAGATGTTGTGTTTAGCTGCCTGTGGTTTTTTTGGCACAACATTCTTCACAGTTTGGTGGGCATTTTGGAAGCTGGCCTTGACAGTGAGGCATGTTGTAGAGGCTGGGTAGGCGGTGAAAGGTGAGTGCGGTTTTCCAAGGAAAAAAAAGAAAACTTATAGGATCCAGTTTCTTGTCTTTTGTTGTTCTTGGGTAGAAAGAATAAAATAAAATAAAAAAAAAGCCTGCAGTGGTTAAAAATCACTAAGGTGGCATTTTTTTTCATTTCGAAAAAGTGGACAGAACCGTTCACAGTGGTTTTGTGGTGGAGTAAATAAGTAACAAATCTCCGATCTACATCACTGGAACATCATCTACCACTCAACCCTAACCAACATTTAAAACAAAATGGACCAGCTGTTATAGTAATTACTTTACTCAGAAGTGTGGGTTAAAATAAGAGTGGATTCCACCCTGTAGCCGAGAACATGGATTCAACCACAGTGACAGGAAGCATCGGTCCTGCTGGAATGTCTGAGGAGAAAACTTGTCCAGCTGCAGTTCTGCAGCAGACTTGTTGTCCAGTTCACAAGCTGGCTGGTCCTGTTCAGACGTTTTGGCAGAGTTGTGATCAGTATTATCCAAACACCCTAACTGGCATCAAATCTTTCAGGACTCTGGCATTCACATTATTAATATGTTTACTTTTCCTAACATTGTTCCTTGGATTTAGTTTTTTTTTGATGAGGGCTCTAGTTGTGGCTGTCATGACTTAATTGAATAAAGAAATCTTTTGCTGTTTTGACAGGTGTTCAGACCTTCTTCACTTGGCTGTTCTTCACCCCAGGAAGTTGTCAGTCTATTCTGTTTCAAGTAAGAAACTTGTGCAACAACAAACTGAGCAAATACATAATTTTCAGTGTTTTCATCATTCATTTTTAGTAGGAATTGTCATTTTCCGAAACATTATAAACTTGTTTTATGTTTTTTTTTCTGGCATTTGTAACTGAAGGCACTGCAGGAAATGTGGATCATGGAGATCAGTACCAGCTGAAGTTGGTTTATGAGCATAACCTGCAAAGAACGGCCTGCAACATGACGTATGGGACATTTGGAGGAGTAACAGGTATAGATTCTCAACTTTTTCTGTGTGCGTTAACGCTGGCACGCTGCAGAAATGCCAACCAATAGGTCTAAAACACTGACTATCATTAGGTTAGTATTTATTGAGATTTTATTTTCACTAGTATTTGCTTTTGTTTTTTTGCACTTAATAAATAAGTGAAATCCTGGAATCACACAGAAATTATTGTACCATTTGCACCAAAGAGCACATAATGCTCTCCAAAAAACAAAGAAAACCCCAACAACACAGGGTTCTTTGATGTTTTTACCAGTTGTTTGTGTGGGTTTTCTTTTTTCTAGATGTAGCTTTATGAGGGCCAATTTAAATTTTAAATTATGGGAGGGAGGAAACTTCTGCAGTTTGCTTCGTCAACATATTTTGCAGTGTTTGTAACTTAACTCAATTTTAAGGGTTAGGTTTAGAAATGGGTTTAGGCTCAGAGTCCAGGCTAAGCATTTAGTTGTAATGGGTTAAGGGTCTTGGAATGCATTATACCAATGAGGGCCCTCACTAATACATAGAAGAGGAATAGGTATGTATACATTAGTGAACATCTGTTCATGTGTCTTGGCAAAAGTAGCAATTAGCAGCACTGGACAAATGCATCCAACCATAAAGTTCTATAAGAGGAGCAAAAGAGGGAAAGAGAGAGGGGTCATGTAGCGCTCTCTCTTTAGTCATCTGGGCTCTTGGAAAAACCAAGTAGGGGAAAGCCCTTGAGTAGTCAACGTCCAAGAAAAACACACAGACACAGACGTGCACAGAGACACATGGGGAACCCCCTTTAAAGTAGAGAAAATGGCCTTTTCCAAATAAAGACTGTATTGTCAAGGTGTGTGTGTAAAGACAGCACTTGCCAGACTGTGGCCTGGCATGATGAACCTGTCATTCACTCCATGTTTAGAGAGTCTGTGTGTATGTGTGTGTGTGTGCGTGCACGTATGTGTGTTTGATTGATAGAAAGAACAGCCTGGACTCATTAAAACCAATACCTCAGCCTGTACCAATGCACGTGCATAGTATATACCACAAACCGATGAGTATGATTTTTATTTCCACTTGTTTTTGGGGTAGAACCACACTGAGCTGGAGATCTTGAACACGCTCTCACACAAAGTAATGCTCTAATAAAAATCGGCATGCCTATCCAGGTTGCCTGCCCAGATTTCCAGCCCTTTACCCAGAGTTAATTGACCTTGCTTAAATTCTTAGCTTAACCTTAAAACCAAATCTTAAACTTCAGACGGCATTCTTTTAAATCAGATGATAAGAATTGGTCAAATGGCTTTCAGAGGTTTAAAATTGGAAAAAAAATAATAGCCCCACAATGATATCTGTACAAATAAACAAATATTAGTCCCTTTGATAATGGCTTAATACATATACACACATTTAGACTAATGATCCATAATCTTGCCTCATGATATAAACCGGCCTTTTCTTTCCTGCTGTTCACCGGTTCTCCATTAGATGGCATTACAGGCTCTGAAATGGCGCTCATCCCACTACTGTATGTCTTGAATGAATGAGATTTTGTATCTTTTTGTGGGGGAATTCCCTTTTCCCACCTCTCAGCAGGGAGTCCATAGTTCAGCTACAGAGTTTGGCGTCTCGGAGCGTTTAGTGTCATGCTACAATCTCTGGAAAAAATATAGAATCACAACACTTTGCGGATGTTCAGTTTCTTCAAATGAAATGTAAAAATACTTTATTAATCCCCAAAGGAAAATTATGATGCTGTAGGGTTTTTGTTTTTTAAATAAAAAAAAAATTGAGAGTCCAAAAGTTTAAAGACAACCTGTGCATTAACTCAAAAACTAATTACTGCTTTGTCCCATGCTCCTTTACCTGACATCAACCCCTAATTATCAATGATTTTGGAAATGTGTTTGTTTTTTTCTTCTTGCAATTATATGTTTAATTGGACTGCACCAAGCTAAATGCTTGCAGCATCATCTCCTTTTCCAATGCAGATTGGTGATTCATCAATGAATATCACTTTCATGACTTCTCTTTAGTCCACTTTAAAAATGAATATCTTCTGTCCATTTGTGTTTATTGTATGTAAATTCCATTTCCTCCATCCCATTTCTTGCAGTTTTGTTCCAAACATTAATTTTTGTTTCTCCCCATTTTTTATTTTATTTTTTATTTAGTTGTGCATTACCATGTTCAAGGCATAATGCCTTTTTGAGTTATCTGTCCAGACACTTGTCCATATGGACCTAAATGTTTCCCTGATCCAACTTTCCAAATTAGTTTTTACTTTTTCCAAATTCTAAACACAGCTGATTGAAAACAACTAACATATTTTGTAGCACTTCAAGTTGAGCTACATAATCCTTTCCTTTGTTTCCACTGACAGCTTTCATGTTGTGGCATGTTTCCTGTTAATCAGCCAAGTGTAACAACTTGTTATGCTCTGCTCCTACTGTCTTTACTTTAAAGTTGTGCACTTGTGCTGGTAATTGTTTTCTACATGTGGTGATTCCATCATATTTCCCAGGGGTTGTACTTCAGTGAAACAGTGTTCGAGTTAAGTGATGCTGTTGCTATGCAGATCTTCCTGATGCTTTATTTATTCACTCCAAAATAAAAGTAATTTTCTCTCAGACTCTATGCAAAACTATATCGTACTCTGTGTTTTTTTTTTTTAAAGAATGTCAAAAGAAAAAAAACAATTGGTGACAAAATATTTTGCAGAATGTCCTGGTAACAGTATATGTCTTTTTCCAACATGGTGCTTATTGGATAACATCATTTCCAAATCAATAGGCTGCTGGAGGTATCATTTTCTGTTATTTAACCAAGTTTTTATGGAAAAAAGAATCTGGAAAGGCTCGATTTACCATTATGAACTGACATTTATTAGATTGGTTCCAATGGAAACTGAGAGAAAACCAGACAAGAGAACGGAGAAATGTATGCAAATAAGGTTCCCCAGCTGTAATCAAACCAAATATGTTGTGATGACATGCGGTTACTGGTGTGAAACCACTTGGCCTCCAGGTTAGCTCTGTGTTTAATTAACATGCCTTTAAAAGAGATTTTTTATTTGTCGGCTGCTTGTGTTTCATCATTTGCCTTATTTTCCCTGTTCTCTATAATTTCGATCTTGCCTGTTTACTGTTGCAGCGGTTCAGTTTCAAAACCCAAATTACAGTAATAAAAAGTGACTGCCTCATTCCAAACTGCAGATATGTGTGTTGCGTTCAAGTGTTTGTTAAGGTCAGAGGAGCTGTTTGATTTGAGGAAGTAGCTCACTGTTTGAGCTTTCCCAACTGTTTCACATAGTTTCCTCGAGAATGAGCTGAGCTCATTGTTGATTGGTTAGAACACAAATACACACATACACTGTGATTAACACACACAGACCTGAAGGTGTTTTCTTTGTTTGTTTATATTGAAACGAGGGAAATGGTCACAGCTCGGAGACCAGATCAGCGGAGTGTTTGAAAGTGGAAGTCGTGTATGAATATGATATGAATATGATTCTCCACAGAGTATGTGTGTGTGTGTGTTTTTACAAGTCGTGTCTGCTCCTACACGTGAGTGTGTGTGGTTGTGTGTGTATGTGTGGGGGTCTATAATAGCAGCCATTTAGCTGTGCTGTAGGCGCAGTAATAGCAGCTCTGTACTAATACTGCTCTAATAGCTGAGCTGCCTCTGGGTTTGGGTCACATTCAGGCCACACACACTCACACCCAGAGTATGGACTGGTCTTCGGGAGCTTTGACCAGACACATGTACATACAAACATAGTCACAAAGAAACACGTGCACAGACATTTGTGCACAAAAAGGAAGAAAAAAAAAGCCCACACTCTGGTCCGCAAGCCTGCAGGGTCACACACATTCACATGTATCGACAGTCTGTTTCTCACACACTCTCACGTTGTGCCCACTGCGCGGTGTAGCCAGCCTCTGTGCTTTGTTGGCTGCTCTATGTGCTTGTTCAACATGTCTTCCTAATGACACTAATAAAGGCCTGTTTCCTCCTCTGTGTCTGAGCCGTGCTGCTCTCATACTGGGCCCTTTCACATGTTATAGCTGGGTGTGTGAAGTTACATTTCTACACAGACTGACTCTCATTTTCAGTGTGCGCCACTTTGCTTTTTATTGATGATGCAGAGCTTTGTCAAGCAGTGTGAGTGTGCGCTTGCTTTGATCTTTATGGTGCTCCTCAGGGTGGAAAACAACCACCGAACAGCAGGTATATTGGTAAAGTGCCTTTCTTAGTCCTCCAATACTCATTAATATGTAGAAGTCTGTTTGTGAAATAATAAACTGGTTGCAATGTTTCTTGTTTTCTTTTTCAGCCAAAGTTTTTCTGCTGTTTTGGCATATTTTAAAGAGTCCTGCAGAAACGCTAACAAAAGCACAAAACTGAGACTGCAAATGAAGATAGCTAAAATAATTTTCTTCCTATACTGAAATAAATATTTTCCAATTAAGCTATAATTTTTTAATCAATGTTCTAGATGTGAATTCATAAGTTTTGTTGCCTGATTTATATTCTTTTGTGTGATGGTTTGCCTGACATTTGTGGACCACAACTCCATTGAATTCGTAAAATGTTGAGATATTTTAGTTTGAAATGTCCAAATCCCACATCCAAATATTGCCAGATATCAAAGAATTACAGTTTGAAACATTACGTGTCTTTACTAAGATAAATTATAGGCACTAAATAAAACATGGGCGTGCAAGAGAGGAAATGGCCTTCCATGATATAGCATTATCTTGGCATGTGGTGATTTGGATATTACCATACATATACCTTCCACTGATATGCATATTCCATACAAATTGATCTGCACTTTGATTGCATCTAAACTTTAGTTTGTAATACTGAGGTCAAATTGATTTGAAAAAAATGCCATTCATGCCATAATTTTCTCTTGGCTAGTTTATTGGAATCCCCTGTATGTTGGTAATGATGTCTACTCGTCATCATTTGCTGCTGGCACAAAATGCAGCTGCTTGTCTTTTAACTTGATCTAAAAAAGCATGATCACATAACTCCGGTGTTAGCCTCACTCCACTGGCTTCCTGTTCGCTACAGCATTGATTTGAAGATATTATTGCTGGTTTTTAAAGCGCTGAATAGTCTGGCTCCTACCTATCCAGAGGAACATTTACTGTACATCATCATACTCTAGCTAGAACACTGAGGTTGACTTATCACCTGCTTTTAGAGTTCCTAGATCCAGTGTTGCTTTTCGTGTGGCTACTCCTGAAATTTAGAATAACTTTCCTATTTATAAAAAAACTACGTGGATGTCAGAAATGTTCATGATGCTGTTGAGGACTCACAGTTTGAGTATGATATATTGATACACAATTCCAGTGTTGAATTGAATAATGAACTTGTACATTTCTACAAATGAATCTTCGGAAGATGCTACATGTGCTTTATGAAGATACACACATATAGAGAAAAACACACATACCTTTATCCAAACTGACCAATATAAAGATATTTACACCCTCCTTTACCATTTGCTGTTTGCTCATTATCAAGCACTATGTTTAACACTCTTGTTTTCATGAGGTGTGTTTGCGATATGCAAGACCTTGTCCTTGCATGTGTTAAAAGCCACCCTGAATAACCGCGCATCACTCCAACACACACGCACACACGTTTACACACAATAAGTGCATTAAAGTGTGCAGCTTATTCAGTCTAAATCCTTGGTGAAGGATGTTAAGTGTGTGTGTGTGTGTGTGTGTGTGTGTGTGTGTGTGTGTGTGTGTGTGTGTGTGTGTGTGTGTGTGTGTG
>JBBBVU010000006.1:5903134-5915260 GCA_037177055.1 Atherinosoma microstoma
TTGTGGGTGTGTGTGTGTGTGTGTGTTTGTGTGTGTGTGTGTGTGTGTGTGTGTGTGTGTGTGTGTGTGTGTGTGTGCATTAAGGGATCTGCTTAGGATCGGGCTTACTGTATCCTGCTCTGTCGACACCTTGAAAATGCTGACTCTACAAGGGTGTGTGAGCATGTGTGTGTGTTTCGTTGACAAACCTGTTTCCTTGTTCATCATTCAAAGTCTGTCTTTCAAAATTACTGGAATAAAATGAGTCCCTCTTTTATAGAGGCAAGAAAATCTTAGTAAAATCCTATTGGCATTCGTAAAAACACAAATTACCTAAAGGGGAACTTTTTTATTTTTTTTTTACTTTGTTCCACAATTCCTATGACACAAATGTTAAAAGAAGCATTGATGAATAAAGTTAAATATATTCTTGTTTTTATGTTTGCACAAGTTCAGCTTCTTTTAAAAATCCACAGTTTTTTTAATTTTTCCTTAGACCCTCCCATCCTGTGTAGTAACTCTAAAGCTCAAATCTGATGTAATCCAGCCGGTCTTATCAAAATTATAGTTTCAAACTTGCAAAGTCTGCAAAACAAATCTTACACAACTGCTTCTATTGGGAAAGTAGTAGAGTCTGCTCGGTGATAAATAAATCACTTTCTTTTGTAATTTAATTGGACCACCCCCCCTTTAAAATCCCACATTAGAACATCACCTTCCTTAACCATATACTTCACTTTGTTCAACCTGCATCTTCATTTCTTGTCACTTTTCAAATATAGGCATGCAAATGAAAAATATCTGGGACTTAGAATAAGGTGCGGCATCTTGCCCTATGCTGGAGCCTGTTTTATAGTCAAGCTGTGACAAAAGAACATGGAACGATGGAGAGCACTGATGTTCTTCAACAGATATTACTGATATTAAGAGCTGTGTATTACATTAGGGAGAAGCATGAGTAGATATTACTAGATTCAAATATTCCCAATACCATGTAATAGATGCTCATAAGCTATTTCAGATAAACTCTGGTTGATTTATATTTTACAATAGTATATATATTTCATATTGCACTCAAATGTTATCACATAAATAAAAGTCACCATTTGTTATTTTAGTCTTTAATACTAACATGCGGTTATTATCTGTCTTTAGGTGTTGGTTCCACCAAAGTTGTGACATTTTCAGCCTTCCTCAATGGCCGGTACCCCCCTGCTGATCTGACTGGAGACATCCTTGTGTCCTACAGCTCACCAACAGGTAAAAAAAAAACAAAAAGAAAAAAACACCTGTAATTAGTCTGAGTCTTTCATTTAGATAGAAAAACATTCTTCTATGATACAGTTTAGAGGGATGAGTTTCTGTCACAGAGTAAAAGTAGCCCCTCAAAAAGTACTGACAACTATTTGATGCTCTACGCTGCCTGCACATCACACAAGTTTTCTTGAAATATTAAATTGAATGTCCTACCTCCAGCAGAAGTTAAAGTAGGGGCTTCAGTACACTGACTGCTTGTACAATTTATTTAATATTCTTTTGTAACTGCAGTAAAATGTGGACTTTTAGCTTCCAACAGAGTATATACCATCACACATCCAGCTTAGTTACATTAACATACTTTTTCAACAAGAGCAATCATATCTGATGTCGTTATGCAAAGTGTATGGGAGCGTATCCGTGAACCGTGTGCTACCTTTTTTCCTGACCTATGAAGCTATAACATCTTAAAATTTCATTTCATTTTCACTCTGAATGTAAAAACTATCCTCATGTGAATCGTATAACTTTTAGCTTTGTTTGCCAAAACCACCAAAAACATTAAACTTGAGAAACTCTCCCTCAGTGGAGAGGGTCAGATGGTATGCTAAAGTTAAAATTCCCACCATTTTGCTTGAAAATGTACACAGGTATCCCTGGCTGACTTGTGCTCTCCTACATAGCTGTTAAGAACAACGTTTTACAGTTCTGATTAAGTATAATGTCGTCCTTTATTGTATTGGCTCGTCTTTTTTCATGTATGTGATCTTCATTGACATTTAAGTCTGTTTATAGACACAAATGTACACAAACGACAGTCTAGTACTTTCCATGTAAAAGTTGTCTCTTCAGTAAACATAATTTCTGCACCATCATGACCATTAAAAGTGTTATGAAGTTAGCAGCTGCCTGGTCTATAACATCACACCCAGTGTTGTGTGACAGCACTGAGCACCATCTGCTAACAAAGTGCAGGATTGGCGTAAGGACATCTGGGCTCTTTCCAAACAATCCCAGTTCATCCCCTTGCTGCCTCCAGGCATCTGTTTCCAGGCCCTGCAATAATTTTGGAAGATATTACTTTCCAAAGCACTTTTTATTTCAAATGTCACAGACCTCCCCTTTAAAAAAAAAAAAGAAAAAAGATTTATTTCAACATTTGTTCGGAAATCAGGTCATGAAAAAAAAAAATCTGTTTTCATGCTATTGTTTCCTTTGGATTACATTTGCTGTGGCTGGCATTTGTTGGTGGAACAGTTTCTCCCCCCAGAAGCACATTTAATGCGAAATGTCTGGAAAAATTGGGAAGTGTTTCGTTCTTGTTAAGCGTTATTGTGATGCTAAAAATAGCTGAAAATAAAGAGTCTGGAGTATTTCAGTGGGCCTCAGAAGCCAAGCAGCTTATGGAGAGTTTATAGGAAGCTGATTTTATGTTTTGGAAAGGAACTCGCTTTCCAAAACATGGATTTAGGCAGAATTACAAACATTTATGAGAGATTGGAAGAAGAAAAGACAAGGCAGGATTAAAAAAAAAAAATCAATGATGAGAATTAGCAGTTCACCAGGTGGACGTATGTAAAGACATAAAGTTATGTGGAAAGGAAGAAAGGAGACAAGCCAGATGAAGAGGAGTGCCAAGGCAAGTGAATCAGGGAGGACATGTGCGTTAAGGTGTGGTTCGAAAGAAGGAAAAGAAATGGGAGTTGATCCCAAAACAATCCATGTTGGAGTTTATAGAGAAATGAAGAAGAATGGGTTATGAGAGCACTGGCATGGATACAAAATTTAAGAATCTATAAACATCATTACTATCACTTACCAGACTTTGGAGCTCAGCCACAGCAGATTATTTTCCATCCATACACAGAAACTAGTTCAATATCAGTGCTATGTGCACGGCTGTTTATGATGAGAACGGGTTTAAGCAGAAGAGATGCTAGTCTCATTTTTGCCATCCTGTAATGTACACCAGTGACCAGTAATATGCACGCAAGCTAACACAACAAAAGGTGAAATTAGCTGCCAGATCTACCTTAGTTGGTGCTGTCTTTAAGCCATGGCCCTTTCCTTTAGTTTAGCCTTTACATCTAAGTTTATGTTATGCTACGTGTGCCCTATATGCACCAGTGTAGTCTTTAGTTAAAAAAATAGATGTGTTTTTTTGTTAGATGATATATTTAGGACCTGGTAGCTGAGCTGACTGGTGTAGATCAGGACCAAACCATTGATGATTAATGCCTTAACCAGCATGCCGATCATATTGCATTCCCCTGCTCTTCTCGAATCTCGGCTGTTTTTGGTCTCAATCCTTGTGCACTCAAACATCTTATCTAAACACATATGGAGATCTTCTAAGCCATTTTTTAAAATGCAAGTTCAAGGATTGTGGTTTTTCTTTGGTTGTATGTTCTTCCAATGCTAATCTCCAGTAATGCCTCATCACCTCTCATTCCCTAAATGCTGTCCTGGCTTTGGAGGAATGCATCGCTTTGTATTCACTGGCACCCAGGGGTGATGATTACACACTACCCACCCCACATAACACCATCCCACCCTGAGGCTACTGTGTCCGTCTTTAAGCTCTACAAAGGCTTTGACATTTAAGAAGACTGTTGACTTCTTAAATCCTTCAAAGAAGGCTTGATGATGGCAAGGGTCGTTACAATCTAGAAGGAATTTCATTAGTGCCCCTCTGTGATTTTCCTAATGCCCTAAGAGTGGGCTTTACACAAACACACTTGAGAAAGGATCAAGTGGTCAAGCTGGCATTTACAGTGCATTGTTAGCTCACATACACAATGGGTATTTTCATCTGAGCAGTGAACACTTGAGTTGCGACCGTGCTGATACTTTCCGTAAAACACGGCCAGCCATGATTCACTGGTTGCTAAGCCAATTCGTGTGGAAACCGAGGAAGCTAGTTGGCAGTCGTTATTGTTTTCTCCTTTTTTTTATTTTATTGAGCTTGCCAGAGTGACCAACATCTCCACATGTTGTCTCCAGAAACTGGAGCAATTCAATGGATCCTTCTTCTTTTAACTACCAGGTCTAAAATCCATTTGCAAGGAATTTTTGTTGGTGCTCCTTGTTACCTCTGCCAAGCAGATCATGTTCTTAGCTCTCTTTGTTAGTGTGCACTGTACAACAACAGCTTAGTAACAGATTTGGAGGAATGTAAGGCCACAGGCCAAGAAACGAGTAATCATTTTCTTGTGAATTACAGGATTGATATAGATTGTGAGATAAGCCATGTTTGAACATTTTCTTCTATTTCATCATGACCTGCTCCAGTTACTTAGATAAGAAAATAACAGAGCAGATCGGTATACTGTGTGCTCTGATTGTTTCTTCTTTATATACACTTTTTAGAGAGTTAGGACTTTGAAAACGTATCTTAAACTTAGAATTTCTCTCTTTCTTTTCCTCCCTTCCTTCGATAATGTCCTCTTCGGTTTCTATGCTGAATCAGCTATGGTGCGCAATCAAAACGGCTAGTGTGTTGATATCCAGTCACTGCCATGCGACGTGGTGCCGTAAAGCGAAATGAAGCTTTATAGTGATATTCCAGGCTGGAACGCAAAGTTGTGAAGTGTGGTTTCTCAGCTTTGGGACGATGCAGAGCAGAGTAATGGCAGCTCTAGGAATGTACATCATGAATGTCAGTGTACTATCAAATCCATTCATATACACAGAGTTCTAAGGTCAGAAACCTGTGTAGTGTTGCTTTAGAATTAGTCAGTGGAGAGAGAGAGATAGATAGATAGATAGATAGATAGATAGATAGATAGATAGATAGATAGATAATTTCAAACATGTTCTGTCATTAACAATATTTACATTTTTACATTCCATGTCTGAGAAGGAGTAGGCAGAAGTATAAACTTCTATGGCCCTACCCCATTTCTACTCAACACTCCATCTCTATCACACAACTCAAATTTTTTAATTCACAATAACGATTTACAATCGTATTTGTTCTGTTTTGAACTAAATCAAATCTGGAAATTTTAGAGCTTGTATTTTTAAGAAGAGCTAATTTGTGTGATCTCTATATCCTGCATTATTTATCAGTCTAATGGCCCTTTTCTGCATCATACTTAATGTCTGTAGAAGTAGAGGTGATTTAGGCACCTTATAACGATTGATAGACTGGGTGTCTTCCTCTAGAGTTTTACAGGGGCTTCACCCTCAACCAATAGACTGCCTTCATTCCATGTCCAGTTTTCCCTGTCTCCTGCAACTTCCCATGAAAGATTTGTAAGACTGTGCAGGAGACACGGAGGTCTGGTCCTCTCTACCCCCCCACCCCCCCCACCCCCCACCCATTGCAACTGGAACATGAAATGGATAAAGTAGTTTCATGGATTGATGAATGGTGAATCAGCAAAACCTGAAAAACGTGTCATGTCTACACAACCGTAGGAGCCGGCTACGTGAGAAGCCCTCTCCTGTAAACATTAACAGAAGTGTGAAAAAGGAATAACAGAAGACATGTACTACCTGTAGTGCTTTGCTTATGGACACTTCAGCTGTGATTTTGGTATTTAAACCCTAAATATCTGTCTAAAAAACACACCACCCTATTTCAGTATGTAGTCCAGCCAAAAGTGTGAGTTTGAAGAGAAGCCAATAAGTTGTCTACTAATGGAGGAAAATGTAATTTTGATATTTGAACTAATTACTTAATTTAGAAATATGAAACATAGAGTAATTAAGGAGGTATAGAAATGTCAAGGAAGGAAATTTGGGAAGCTGAGAAATTTTATTCTTAGATACTTAAAAAAAAAAGTCTGTAGTTAATTATACAAAAGAACACCTTCTCAACCTTCTCAGCTCTTATTGATTTAATGAAGGCCCACAGTCATGAAACATTAAACTGACTTTTTTTCCTACCTCCCCGGCTAATGGATCCAGAATTTCACTCATTTGAGGCAGTCTAATTTCTCAGCTGTTATAGGAGATTCCTGAACAGGAAAGGCCAATTGAACACTGGCTGGCAGCTGGCCAGGAGTAGCTACTGTGTGTGTGTGTGTGTGTGTGTGTGTTTGCTGTGAGAGCCTTCTTGCTTCATTTGACATGTCCTTTATGTTTAGCCAGAGCTTTCATTCAGCATTGATTCTTTTACTTCCTTCTTGCTTTTCCTTTTTTTTTTTTTTGTGAAATCTGACTTAATTTGTGTTTCAGATTTTTTTCCCTCTCTTCCAATTCTGTGTTCTGTCTTTGTTTTGGCAGTGCAGTGCAGAAATCTGAGCCGCAGACAAAGTAATGACAGGAGTTAGCATTCCAGGATTAGATAATACTGCTCAGTATGAAGATATTATAGGGATTTACTGGTTTGTGGTCAATTATGTATTTGAGGTAAATCACCCATCAATCTCCAAATGTGTTGCTGCATATTGAAAACTTCTTGAATCCCACTCGATGCAAAAAAAAGTTAAGAAATACAGAGCTGTACAGACGTTTATACTCTCTACAATCGTATGCCTTCTTTTGAATCATCTGCATCAAGAAGTGTATTTCTTAGTTGTTTACACTTTACTTTGACAAAAGGTTAAATATTTTGTGACATTTGCATGTTACTGAAAAGCTTAAACAAAAAAACTTGTGCTAATTAACATCATTATGTTAACTGAACTGAAACATGAACTAAAACAGAAACTAATGTGATGAAGGATAGACTGAATTTATGACTGAACTTTAAAGCCACACGACTGAACTTTGGTAGATTTTCCGACTTTGGTACCCCCCTAACCAAGGATAATTTCACAGCAGTCTTGCATCACGTCTCTTATCTGAGCCCTTTCCAGCCAGTAAAAATCAGTCCAATGTTGACTCTTGCTCTATTAATTCCCTTTTTCTTTCCCTCACTTCCTCTGATAATATCCACTTGCATTTCTTTGCCGAATCAGCCATAGTGCGCATTCAAAACGGCCAATTTGTTGATGTCCACTTGCTGGCATGTGATGTAAAGCAAAACACAGCTATTGCGTAATGCCCCGGGCAGGAAAATAAATTTGTAAAGTGTAATTTCTCATCCGCAGACTCCAGGAATGGACATGATAAATGTCAGTGTGCCATCAAAACGAGTTAGAAGCACAGAGTTTTAATATTTGGAAAATTATGTATAGTTGCTTTCGAAGAAAGTTCTTTATACTATTTAAAGAGAGAACATAGCACCGAAATACACAGAGGTCATCCTGCAACCAGCGAGGTGATGTACAGCGGGGTCTAACAGAAAATAGTTTGTTCACTAGAAGGCAGGTAATATCAGGAACAGTCAAAGACATGCTATCCATTTTGCAAAACTGTCAAGGAGGAGTCTGATCAGTCTGTTGGACAAACACACAAGCAATTTAAAAAATGATGTAGTAACATCAAATATAGGGTTCATTTAGGGTCTTTCTTGCATTCTTTATCAAGACTTCCTCACTTAACAGCATTCTTTGCTAACAACCGTTGCACAGTTTTATATGCGTGAGAAGAAATTCAAAAGAATCTTCTTTCCTGGTTAAGTCAAAACACAATAAATGATTAAAAATTCTTGGAAATAACCAATAAAAAACACTGTGTTTATTTAGTTAGTGATGCTTTATATGCATTGAACCAATCATACTTGTTCTGTTCAACTTTTATTGATGGTGCACTCAATGTTTGGCACTTCACATAATTTCAAGATAAAATACGTTTTTAAATTGAACGCAGGATAAATCTTGACATAAGAAAGTGAAGGAGACCGAGTTTTAGAAACAGTCATAAGAACGTGTGACTTTCATCAAGTTTAATAAGATGTGAACTTTTTGACTCAGCACATCGGTGCCTTTTCATTGGCTTACAACCTGCCATCTGCTTCTCATTCACCTTTGCAGGAAATCCTCTTCGACCAATCAAATCAGAGCTTAATCTTCCAGACTTTCTATTGCTGTGGCCTAAAGGTTAGAGAAGCAAGAGACAGACTGTTTAAATCCCAGAGCAGCTGGGAAAATATGGCAACGAGGAGCAGGGATAAGAGATGCTCTACCTTCAAAAATATGCCAGATTTTGCAATTTGAGTCCTGTTTATATAGTTAAGAGTTACTTTTTCTTCCCATTTCAAATGCTGTTTGGCAGATGCTCAGTTTGGCAGATTGCTTACACTGCCTCATATGGTAAAAAATCTGATATTTATTGAGAGAAGCTATTACTTAAGCAAGCACAGAATGAATAGTGCAACTTATGCTCGCAGATAGTGTAATAAATATACACTTACACATCTAGATGTCTATGCTGCACACATCAAACGTATTGTGTGGTAACACACAGTAATACAGTTTGAAAGTGGTTGAGGAATCTAGTAATGAGCTCGGTGCGCCTAATAAATCAATGTCATAAATCTGTCCACTGCTCTGTCTCATAACACACCCATGCAAACCACACATCATTCCTTATCTCTGAGACGATTTCTTTAAAATAATAACCAAACAATATTTGTTTCCCATCAATGGTCTTTTGTGTCTCCCTGTAACAGTAACGGCTGGAATCAGTTTCACATGTTGATCTGCGAAGATCGCTGTGTTGCTGCAGTCGTTGAAGTTGAAGTTCATGGCTCTGGCTACGTTTCTTTGGCTTAGGCCAAATCCTTTGCTCTGTTTCTATGGTATTTAGTCAGCTGGCACTTTGTACAGGCGTGTGAGAAACGACTTCACTTTGCAGCCATTTTATAGCCCTGGACCACATCATTTTTAGAAAATTATCAACAGGTTTGTGGTTCGATCTGAAGGGTTGAGCACAGCTTAGCTTGGGATAAAATTATGGCTGCTTTCTTGTCCAAGTCAATGAAGCAAAAGTAAAGATTTTTTTCTAACTTAAGAAAAAAAGTAAAAATGAAATTGAAGGTATTGCATTTGTAAAAACTAAGTTTTATCAGTCGGAATCAATACAAATAACCGTCACTGGTTATCTCTAACCCAGTCCCTCTGTGTAACCCTGAAGCCCCAGGGTAAAAGTCTCGATACTTTCAGTTTTCAAAAGATAAACATATCTTTCTGCTCATTCTGTCTAACCAATTTTTACACTAAACTTGACAAGAGACTATTTAATTTAGGATTTGAACCCTTTATCATATTCAGGATCTATTTGGATGAATTTAGGCGCTGCGATGGCTTCCAGCTGCACAAGTATGTGGGAAGGCATAAAAAAGAAAAAAAGCAGTTCCAAAATGTCTTTAAAGTTTTTGTATATCCACATGCAGGAAGATTGAAGTTTTTATCATGGAGTTTCCTCATATTTACACATCATAGTCCACCTCCTCCAGCTATCTTTGTCACTGTATAAAATCTAACAAAAGGAGTCATTCCTCATTCTTTTACCATTTCTGTCTCTCTTATCTTTTTTTATTTTATTTTGTGTTAACATTTAACTCTTCTCTTCTTACTTTCCACAGAGCTTAATCCCAAAGGTAAGTGTTTGTTCTTAGAGCTGGATAGACTAGAACACGTAGAAATACATGCTGCCTTTATTAAAAACTGTAGATGCATACACATTTATTGTATGCTGTATTTTGAGAGATACACTCGTATTCTTACGTTCACTATCCTGTTCACTCAGAAATGCAGGCACACACATGCTCCCACACACACACACACACACTACTGTATATACAGGAAGAGACTGCTCCCGAGTGTTTATGTTCCTGTTATGCGATACTTGGCATGAGTCTGTACACACACACATACGCTTATACACATTTCCTCACTTTATGGAAAATGTAAATATGCATTTATATCCATTTATCCTTTTATAATCTATGCAGTTTACACAGAAATATCATCTGTCTGACATGCACCTCCAGACAGAAACACGTACACACTCGTATTTCACTACACTTTTTCACATGTACTTGTTTGGCTATCTTTGCGAGGACACTTAACAGACATACTTTCCCTAGTATCCTACCCTGACCTCAGACATTACAGCTAAATGCTGAACCCCAGACCATATCTTAAGCTTAAAACTGCATTTCATCCCTCAGATCGTCAACCTACCAAAACACTGTCACTGTCAAAGTGTTGATGTAGTTCACACACATGCACACATTCCAGCATTAGTTTTCCTAGTTGTCAGCCAGTGTTTGTTTTAGTCTGTCTGAGTTTGTGTGCTTTGATATAGAAGAGGATGTCCTGTAATCTATAGTAGGCTTTAGAGGCTCTGCAGTAGTATACACACACACACACACACACACACACACACACACACACGCACACACACGCACACACACGCACACACACATACACGAATCTAGCAGGGAACCTTTCTGCTACTCTGAACTGCAAATTACTGGTTGGTTGTTATGGATAACAGTGGGGTTGCTGTGTAGAATATCCTGACTTTTATGACCCAGGTATAAGCTTGTCTGTAAGACATATGAATGAAGTATATTGTGATAGCTCCAGTGCCTATAGGAGTCTTGAGTTCGTTAAAAGCCTACAAAGTGAAGTTGGCTTACATGTTTTACACTGATACTGCCTGGAATGATAGAAAAGTAAGATAATTATTAGATTGTAAGACAGGGATGGGAATTTCTGTCATGTTACATCAAGCTTACAGCATCCAGAAAGTCACGTCTGGAGCATAGGTTTTACGGACTAAAGCTGGGATGTCCAGTTCAGGTCCTCGAGGGCCACCGTCCTTCAGGTTTTAGTTGTTTTCCAGCTCCAACACACCCAATTCAAAGAAAATAGAATACCCCCGCAGCTTGATGTCAAGTTCTGCAGAAGCAGGTGAAGTAGGGAAACATCTAAAACCTGCAGGGGAGAAGCTCTCATGTACTAGAATTGGACATCCCCATACTCAAGTGAACTGCCATTGCTTCTCTTTATTTTCCAAACTCTGTGGTTTCAACACACATAAAAGAGTGTGTATATAATATATTACATGCAATGTCCACACATATCTATGATATCCACAACAACACATGCAGGAGTGACATCACTGTAGTGGTAAGAACCTGATCCATGTACCGTGGACCTCTACTCAAATAAACTGTGCTCTCTTTCTCCTCCTCTGTCTAAAGCACACCACAAACACACACACAAGGCAGATTACAACTAATTGGAATCAGTCCTATGAGATAACAGCAGGGGTGCAGTTGCAATTTTATGTTGGAAAAGCTTCATTTCCTATATCAAGAGAGAGTCCAGAGGTTAGAGTGTATGATGTATCTGTGGATTTAAGTAAATGTACACCATTTCATAAAATTCAGATCAGCAGACCCCCCACCTACTGAGTCTTCGGCTTCAGTCTCACTGTAGTTCTCAATCCCAAAATTTGTATCATTTCTTACCTTCCACTGTATTTTATATTTGTGATTCTTCTCTCTTAAAAAGAAGTGGATGATGCAACATTTATTTACTTGTTTTGGCATTGCTGGCAAATTCTGATTCAGTATTCAAATTCAATACAGATACAAATACGGCTTTAGTCTACGCACACCATGCTATCCCTCCATAAAGTCTGGTTCTGTTTGGCCTTTTTAAAATGATGAATTCATAGATGAGGGAAGAGCCTGTAAATGTTTGGACACACTGTAAAATTGATTTAAAAAAACAAAACACAGCCTCAGACATTTCACTCAGCCATTTAAAAGTATTAGTGTGAATCAGTAAGTAGACTCTAAAGAAGAGGGTTAGATTATTTTTAGCACATTTACTTGTCTTCATCTAAGGTTCATAACCTTTCCGTAAGTCTCACAATGTGATTTATGAAGTATATATTTTTTCCAAGTTGGCCTCGTGAAATTTCAGTTACACACACACACACACACACACACACACACACACACGCACGCACGCACGCACACACACACACACACACACACACACACACACACACACACACACACACACACACACACAC
>JBBBVU010000006.1:5915360-5928873 GCA_037177055.1 Atherinosoma microstoma
CACACACACGCACGCACGCACGCACGCACGCACACACACACACACACACACACACACACACACACACACACACACACGTACAGACACGATGATATACAGGCACCATGCAGGTAAGTCTCAGTGTGGAGGGTGTAACCCGGTGACGACTCCTTGGGAATGTAGAGTTAGGGTGGAAACAGAGATTTACAATCAGACACATGCACACACACACACACAGATACATGAAGTGGTTACCAGCAAATCGCAAAGCTAAATCTATTATGAAAGGTTCCCCCAACACTTTTCTAGACCTTTGCTCCTTCAAACATGTGACACATTTATATTCTCCCTTCTCACTGTCCACCTCAACTCCCTCTCTGCTTCCTTGTCATCTTTATTTAGATGTGATTTATTTGCATCTCTGTCCTTTTTTTTTTTCACCCATCTTTTACCTCTTCTTTCAACTATCACTCAAAACAGAGGGTAGAATTTTTGGATAAAGATTTACTGAAAACTGAAAAGAAAAACTAAATACTAACAAAAAGTATTCCTTGTTAACTTGTTGTACTTCAGCTCAAGGATAATAATGCCGTTAAGGATGCATAACGGAGCATTTAAGTCACAATAATATCTGATATTCAGCCAGATAATGAAAGTTTCAGTTAAATAGGAGCATTTACAGTGTAGCTATGCATTTTTTTCTGATTAATGATCATCTTCCAAAGAAAACCTCTTTTCAGGCAATCAGTGGTTTCATTCATTTTATGACATTATTAAATTAGACTTGGATAGACTTGACTCAGTCAATCCATCAGTGTACATCCCACTGGCCTGAATTATCAAATTTACTTAAAAAAAAAAATGATTTGGCTTAAAGGAATGATATAATATTTTTGATGTTTAGCAGGTGGGTCCAAAAAAAACCCAATGATACTTGAGATATGAGCAAGTTGTGACAGGAGGAGTCAAAGAAGACTGGTATTGGTAGATATGGATTCTGTATTTTCTGTGTTAGGCGATCAGATGTTTTTGGGATGATATATGCTGTAATCCCCTGATTAAGTAGATATTTAACGTGTGCAGCTTCTGAGACGACGAGGTGTACAGACAGCACTATGAATTTGTCTGTGCATTACAAATGCATTAAATCAAAAAAGAAAATTTTTTAGGGTGTCAACAAGGTGAAGAAGCCATATTTAAGTATTAACAGCTGATCTTCCATCTAATAAACTTACTGCACAATCATATTGACAACAGCTCTATATAACCCTCCATTTCTGATGGGAATATGTTGTTTAACTATTCAGTCATCCAGAACAAAGGGTCATTGAGAAATTAAGCGAGTGGGGTGTGAAGAAAGTGGATCGACCAGTCTTTCTTCTTTTTTTCCTCTTTTAAGATCCGATCCATTTTCTTTCTTTACTCATGCACTTTCTGTTTTCTGCTGTTTGTCTTGGCTTCACCACTTTCCTTCTTCTCTTCCTGCTTCAGTTCATGTGTTCAAACCAAATTGAATTATTAATATAATCACATAATAATCGCTTGTCTGGAATGAAAAGGTGCACAGTAGTTGCAGGTAATTATTACTATCGGTAATAACCTGGAACTTTCCATAATTAAACTGTCCCTCCCACCCAACCCAGTTGTCAATTCTCATATTGTTTTTCTTTCAGCCTCTCATGCTGGTTTATTTCCACTGGTTTTTCTGCCAGACTCAGGTTTTCTCCCTCTCCTGTCGTTAGCTCACCTCTTCTTCCCTGGTTACCTCGCTCCATCTCTTCTTAACAACTGTTTTCCTCCATCCCTCTTTCCCCCCTCACTTTGTTATTTTAGCTAAGTGTAGATTTCTGCCAAGCTCTGCGCTGTTTAGACTCCGAACATAGTTGTCATTGGCCTTAAATTGCCTCCTCCCTTCATTTTTTTTAATTTCCTTTCAAAATTTCCCCCTACTTTTCACCGAACTTTCCTTTCGGATCTCCGACAAGCACAGCTCCACGCTCAGTGTTGATTTTGAGTCTCCCAGTCTCGCAGCTCTCGAGTAATCTGAACATCTGCCGTGCTGACTCTGTTAACAAATGTTCGCCCGGCCGCTGTTTGGAGAGAAAGCCTGAAAAGTGATGTGGCGACCTCATTTGATTCACAGCGCGCTTACCTGCAGGGGAAGTCGACCCCAAGTTAAAGGCTGCTTTTCAGGGATAGATCATCATGGGAAGGAGATTAGAAAGAAGCTTAAAATGTTGTGGGATGAATTGATTTGTAGTAGAAGTTGTTGCAGATTATGTTTTTAAAATTCTGATTAACTTTTATTTAGGAGTTCCCCGGATTCTTCAGTCCAAGTTCAACCTTCCTCTGGCGTTGATGTGCGTACCTTCGTCTCCAGTCAAAACCACCAAGTTTAAGATCACTATAGACACCAACCAGCCACCAGTTGACCTCAGCTCCATTTTCCCAGGTAATGCACCCTAATCGTGTCTAAAAACCTGTACAGATGTTCCAATGTTCCCAAAAAAGGAAGAGTATTCCTAATTAAACACTTCCCAAAATAGATGCAAAGTTTATTTATTTGCTACAAGTTTCAATTTTCTTTCCAAAAAAGTCTACACTTAAATGCAGCGTACTGTCAAAAGGAAAATATTCTTACCTGTTTACAATGAATGATACAGCTGGGTGTTTGTGTTCACAGGGACTTCCTGTCACCTAATGTACTGGAGGTAGAGAAGTCAGATTCTGGCTATGCAGAAAGCTTGATATAAAAACTCAAATTCAAATAAAGGGTGCTTTGTGAGTTCATTCATTGAGCATATTTCACACGCTGTCTGCTCAGCGGTTAAAACCCACCCTCTGAGTATGCTGTGACTGATGGACCTCTACAGGTGAACTGCCAAAACAGTCTGGGTTGAGCTTGCACTCTAGTGATTTCCTTACATAAGCACAAGTAGGACAAGATAACTTGGTTTGAAAGTTGGTTCATGCAGAGGTTTGGGCACCGGGGAGCTCAGCAGCATAAAAAGACCTATGTGTTCATGTAAAACTGGATGTCCTGGATGATTTACAAGGTGAAGAAAAAACCTTTCACAACACCCAGTTAAGAGAAGAACATACTTCAGGATGCCGACATCCAAGTCTGAGCAAACACACATATTTCACCACATGGTACAAACCCTTCACAAACCTCAAGAAAACTCATATTCAGCTTTGCCAAAAAAAAGTATGGATGAGGTTTGGAAAGAAACTTGTAAAACACGTGGAGTAGTTAGACATTATTACATTACATTACACAGTCATTTAGCGGACGCTTTTATCCAAAGCGACTTACATGTGAGTATTGCCAGTGATGCCAACACTGGAGGCAAGGAGGGCAAAGTCTCTTCCCCAAGGACACAATGACAGTTGACTGGAGCGGGATTCAAACCGCCAACCTTATTGGACGACCTGCCCTATCACCTGAGCCACTGCCGCCTAGAGACTTGATTTATTGATGATGGTACAACAGCCAGATCAATTCTTAAAAAAATAAAATAAAATTGCTGTATCATCTGGACAGATTTTGCCAAATGCAGATTGTCTCCCAGATGGACAACAACTTGAAACATACTATGAAGCAAACAGGAGTGAAATATTCTTCTTGGACCGAGTCAATCCCAGATCTCAACCTGATCGTGGTGCGTTTTACATTCTGCAGAACAAAACAACAACTGAGGGCAACTTCACAAAGAAAGATCCATTCTTTGATGCTGCACATCCATTAGATTTTAATAATAATGATAATACTCTAAAATTAAAGCCAAGAGTCTTCATGCCCATGCTAATTACTATATGTAACTGAAACTTAAAATCTGTGTAATAGCTAAATTATAAAAAAATCCACACTTTCCAAAACTTTTAGACCCAGAAATTAAGCCCTTTAAGACAAACAAAAAGTAAGTACAAAAAAAAAACATACAAGTGAGAAAATAAATGATGCAGGCAATATGGTGCATGTCTTTCATTGACTTATAATCAAACAGCAAGAGCGTCAACTGAAATCAAGGGGAAGGATTGAGAGAAATGTGTAGCTGTAAGAATGTGTATACATTTATGTGAATAATCAACTGTTGTGTCTTTGTGTGGTTGTGTATTTATACAACTGTGTTTATGCATGTTTATTTGTGATTCTGTGCTTTTTAGCCCTGGGAACCCTGTTTTCTGCTTCCCACTTATCTGACAATCGGCTGCAGTCGGCAGCTCTGACGTCTAAACACACTCAGCATTCATACAGATCCTGTGCTTCTATAATGATGGATTTGTGACTGTATCTTGTACAGCTTTGTCGGCGTCTTGCATCATGATAAACTGTTCTATCTGTCTCATCATACTGTTTTTTTTTTTTGTTTTTTTTTAAATGTTTTGTTTTTGACTGACTCCCCCCTGCAGAGTTTTCAGCAAAATCAGAAGATAAGGATGGGAATAGTTTGGCTTTCCAGTTTCTCTCAGGAGCCAAAGTTACTGTGGTGGCCTCCAAGACCTCCCGTGAGTCCGACAACAGATCCGCTCAATATGGCACTGATTCGCTTTAAATGTTGAATTAAACTTCCTGATAGCTTACATTTCTGTCACATCTGCAGCCACTTATGCGTTTTAATGTAATCTTATGTTTTAACACCAAATTAAGACATGCACACAGTTTTTATTTACACTTACTAAGATAGGGTGATGTTTTTGTAAAACTAAGCTTTAGGATGTCGTGGATTTAACGACACTCAGTCTTATCTTAGCACACTCATTCCCTGTTCACTCTATGTGTTTTTGTCAGAACGTTACCGTATTCAGAGTGACAGCTTTGAGGACATGTGGTTGGTGGTGAAGGAGCTGGTTCAGAGGTTTGATCAACATTTTGCCAAACTGGGTATTAAAGACTTCAAGAAAAGCTTCAGTGGTCCACTGCCACTGCAGGAGTACTTCCTGTCTGTAGACCATCACTTTCAGGTACAAACACACCCAAAAACTCTTGTACATGGAATCTGAAACCATCTCAGGGAAAATAAACATTTTTATCTTTGTGTTTGTGTGTGTGTGTGTGTGTCTGTGTTAGCTGCGTGTCAGTGCTCAGCAGTATCAGGATCTGCTGTCGGAGCGAGCGGTCCAGTTCAGAGCCATCCAGCGCCGTCTGCTGACTCGATTCAAAGACAAAACTCCAGCACCGCTGCAGAACCTGGACACACTGTTGGATGCCACTTACACCCAGGTTAGACACACTTAGTTTTATTAAAGGACTTGAGTCCACAGCCTGATATATGATACATATTATGGATTTCAGAAGTAAAGAGTCATTCTTCAGCTAGATGAGGTGTTTCAGCCTCATATTCAGTCGCCTTAACACAGACGATGATCCTACAGGTGGCCGTATTTCCCATCCAGATTGAAAACACCCTAGAAACTATCAACGGAGATTAGGAAAGGAAATGAGCTTTCCAACTTGCTGTGCTGCAAATGTGACTTCATCTGGGTCTAAATTCTCTGCTGCTTTCACACACAAACAAATGAAAACACACACCAACACATTCCAATTGTGTAACAGAGAGTTGTAGAGGGTGCTGATGCACAAATACCAGCAACAGGACGTATCTGTTTAAACTTGTGTGACTTTTTGCGTATGTGTCCAACTGGGTGTGAGCTCACAGCTAATCACCTTAACAGAGGAAGTCCATAAATCACCGGAATGCAAACTTCCCACTTTAAATCCACTCTAACACATCATCACTGTGTGCGAGTGTGTGTGTGTACATGTATATTTCAGAGGACCAGTTTGAGTTTTAGGTCTTCAGATTGAAGATATTTGTGCAATATAAGGACATCCTGGACGGTTCTCACTTTGTG
The DNA here is from genome assembly GCA_037177055.1 of Atherinosoma microstoma. Classification (NCBI taxonomy): domain Eukaryota; kingdom Metazoa; phylum Chordata; class Actinopteri; order Atheriniformes; family Atherinidae; genus Atherinosoma; species Atherinosoma microstoma. Next base: position 5,921,196 of record JBBBVU010000006.1, read on the forward strand.
ACACCTTTGTGATGATGTCTAAGGGTTCAGACTTAAAGAGTTGATGTAGAGGCCTCAGTTACTGTCCTTAAAAAGATAGAAAGGCACATGTGTGTGAGTGCAGTGTAGCTGAGGTCAGTATAAAGCTGATTTTAAATCAAAGCAGCCGTAAAGATTTTGTCTATCTCTTTGTTTAATGTTGATGTATGAGAGGGTGGAACGGTTTTAGTGTCAGTATATGTGTGCGTGTGAGAATGAGACAAAGTGATGGTTGCTTGCCCCCGCTGTTTACTCCGGAGGATAAATTGGCGGTCATCACTTCCATCATCCATTAGCTTCTCGTTAACGTAGCGACGCTGGTGACATCATCTTTCATTAGCTGTTAAAGCTGTCTGTACGTCACTGTTTAGCGCTGTGTGATCAGAGCAGCTCTCTCTCTGTACAGCGCAGCGCTCTGATATTGCACTCATTTAATGCAAATCAACTTTCAAGGTTCTGAGATTTTGTTGGAGTTTAATGAGAGGAAATGAATGAGCTTGTTGAAGTTCTTAATGCTGTTTAAACCCAAATAAACACAGTTCACCTTGGGCTGGCTCAGTTCTCGCCAGGATAAGCAATCAGGGAGCCCGATCTAAACACGACTGCCTTAAATGTTAATATACTTGCTCCGTCTAATGTCTTCAGCCTAAACTATTTAATCATCAGCACTTATTGTGATCATTCTTCATCAGTAATGTTGTTGTAGGCATGTTATACAGAGATTAAAAATGAACAGTCAGCAGGTTAAGTTTTGTGAATTTATTAAGACTGTAATATGTATTGAGATCCTTTGTAATGATAGAGTGGTTAAGTTACAGACATTACACTGACTGCTCCAAGATCAGCTGTTTCCATACTTAAGGTGCCATGTCTTCCTGCCTTATGATGGACACCTGAGGCTGAGATGTTTGGCTATGATATTAGCTAGAAACAGCCATACGCTGTATAGAAAAGATAGACATGACATGATGTAATTTAAGTGGCTTTCTATCTGTGTGTTGCAAATATGATCATTAATTCAGTGAGCAGCTTAAAGCAGGGATCACCAACTTTGGACCTCTTGGGCCAGTGCCCTGCAGGTTTTAGATTATTCCCTGATGCAACACACCTGATATAAATTAAATGGCCTTCCAGCAGCTTGTTAAGTTCTCCACAGGCCTCCTAATGACCCATTAATTTGAGTTAGGAGTGTTGCGACAGGGAAGGATCTAAAACCTGCAGGGCACTTGCCCAAGAGGTCCGGAGTTGGTGATTCCTGCCTTAAAGGCTTGGGAACTTTGATCTACCAATAGAGCTCCCTTACATGATTTAGTTGAGCAGCCGTTTTAGCTGTTGTTCATTTTTATGTTTTTTGCTTTTCCCAAAAGGCTTACTCTTGTCATGCATTTGATGGATGTAAAAAAGATGTGTCTTCCATTGCAAATGTACTTTAATTGTGTTCTGATTATAGTTCATCTCACTTTGATGCGTTGGTCAGTCAAATGTCTCTTCATTGTTTTTGCATACTTAGGCTACGTTCACACTGCAGGTCTTGATGCTCGATTCCGATTTTTTGCTGAGATCTGAAATTTTTTCCTTAGTTGTTCAGATTATAATTTGAAAGCTGCCACCATCAGACTATAGTGTGAACGGTCTATGGCCCTGAACTGACCCGCATGCACAGAAGAAGACATGACGTCACACCCAGCATGCTGTTTTTACCGATGCTACACGTATTAGAGTGTGTATCCATGTTGAAGCTGCTGTGTAATCGCAGATGACAAAATTATGATGTAATTTTTTCTGGTCCATTGAGCTTGCCACGTCCCTCCTCCTCTGGTGCAGAATCATGATGTCTGTCTCACTTTAAAGTAGCACTATTTAACTTTCACACGTTAGAAATATGCTTTTCTGACTTATTTTATTGGCACTGTGACATTTATTATGTAAATTCCTGGAGTGTGGCGGATTCAGCAAAGAAATGCAAAAGGACATTATTTCAATAGTAATTCAGTCTGTTTAGACTGAGGTTGCTTTGAAAAACATTAGATTTGTATCTGATTTAGGACTATGTATGAAAGTATCCTATGTTGGATTTAAAAAAAAAAAAATCTGATTTGTGCTGTTCAGACTGTCATGAAGAATCAAATATTGGTCATATATGGGCAAAAAAAGTTGTTAATGTAGCCTAGTACTGATTATTGATTTAAAATGAGTTGTCAACATATTCAGTAATATACCATGTATATAAGTGTTCCACTGATGTAATATGACTTTATATAAAGGTTAACCAGAAGGCAGTAAATAAATAATTTTAAAACTTCATGTAACCTTATAACTTGCGCTGCTGACTTCCAATCACTGACTTGTATCATCTGTCACAATGCCATCGTTTCCTGCCATTCTAGCCGTTTGTAGCTGTGAAATCGTGACTCTGCCTCCACAGCTAATGCTTTCTGCTGTCACTCCTGTCCATCACCCTTTCCTTCTCTCAGTCTTTTCTCTCTGTTTTCTTCTCTTCCCGCCATCCAGCAGCTCATATGCGGGAAGTTTCTGACACACTATACAGTCTGTAATGTATACACACCCGCCATAATGGAAGCTATCGATGGCTGGTCGGAAGAGTGATGAATGCGTCAAATTAATAATTCATCTCAGTATTGAGAGTCATGCTTCTGAGGCCAAGGCCAGCTCAGCAGTTCAGCTGCTGTAACAGGACAGATTTTGTGAGGATACATCACAAACTGATTAGTGAATGATCTTTGATAGAGGAATATGATATCAAATATGGTATTGGTAGTCAGTTGAGTGTTTAAAAATTACTTCATCACCATTTTAGTCTCTCCATAGTTTTTGATAAATAGCAACAACGTAGAACTTTGTACAATGAGACGATGGGATGATGCTCCTTCACTTTTCCCAGTGGACCACGCATTTGAATCAAGGAGCTTCTCGTTCAAATCCTCCACCAGGTGAAACCTTGTTTGATTGTTTAGAAAGCAGAAACATTTCTTGAAGTTTACTTCATGAATCCGTGGCTCCGTGCCTGCAATCATACTGTTGTTAGAATGGTAAAGGAATGTGTGGCCAATCAGGAATGTTGGTGAACCAGGCACCTCTTTCATTTCAGCTCGGAGGAATGTCTGCTGGGTAAATTTTCTGCATCAATCTTGGGTGATGGGGGGGGGGGGATTTCCCCCTCGTTAGCGGTGTGTGTGTGTCTCCACATGCAGTGGCCGGCCATCGCCGACGAGCCGTCAGAGATAAGAGGAATGAGCTCCCTAAGAGAATACTCTGTGGTCGGCTGTACATTTATGCAGCGGAGGATAATATTTCCTTTGTTCATGCTGCCTTTATAGACATATATTTTATTCATGAATTCCTGAGAGCTAGCGAGCCACGTCTGACTTTGCGTGTGTACGTGTAAGTGCAAGAAAACTTTTTCATCTGCCGACTAGAGTGGCCGGATTCCAAAATACACCCAATGCTTCAACCAGCCGCTTATGATTGATGAGATTCAGAATGAAGTGGGACCTGTGAATGATGGTTTGTTACGTGTCAGTGTAGCTGGTCGGGAAGACAAACCAGCTATGGACAAATTCACCAGCTTGTTTGGTGGCTGCAGGCCATTTCTAGCTCCACTTGAAGTATATCTGCCTTCTCTCCTGCTCTGAGGTGTGTTTCATCTCCACCTCCTTACCCTGTCACAGCTTAAAAAGCCATCAGTCGTCACAGCCCCTGTATTTTACACTCTCCCCTCTAACTGGTGTTTGATTAATCTCTGGCTGGCAGAGGTTAGACTAGCATTAGGGCTTCTCATTTTAACTAACTTGCAAACCTCTCAAATTTGAGGGAGAATCCAACGCTGTCACTCAAAGGAATAAAAACTTACAGCTTTGAAGGAGTTTTGGGGAAATGGATGAAGAAAAGGCCATAAGGAGCTGAAAAAAGGAGGTTGACTTTTCAGTTTCCATAAATATTTGCCTCAGTGCCGTCTCCACTGCAGGCAAAACGCTGGTAGTTTGTTAGTGTTAGTATTAGCATTAGCGCTGGGCTAGCAAGCGCTGCTGTCTAAGGGATGATGGTGGGGGGGCCTCGGAAGCAGGGCCAGGCCAAACCAAGCTGAGTCTCCCTGTAATTATGAGTTCAAACGCGGGAAGAGGGCGGCTCACTGACTGACGGGGTGACTGACAGGCCGTCCAGGGGCCTCAATGGGCCCCTAATGGAGGCTTCGAGTAGACAGCAGCTTGATTTATCTGGCCCCAAATGGGGCTCTAAACATGGCTAAACACAGATCCTACTGTGGGGAGAGCAAGACCACCACCATTAACAGTCCAGGCTCTCACATCCCCTGTCTTATGTGTGTATCAAAGAGTGGAAAGGGAAGTGTGCATTTGAAGCAGATATATTGTTTATACTTATTTTTAATCATGCTATTATTTAATCCCACTTTAACATGGACAAAGTTATTCTGGTGTGTCTGTGCATGAATATATACTCGGAGGACATCCATGTGTTCATGCACTGTCTTTTATTAGGTAATGTCCTCTTGATTCTTTGCTTTTAGATACAATTACAGTTTCAGCATTTTTAAGTGGATGTGCTTAAATCTGAAGTGTACAAATGAATACTTGCCTTAAGAGATATCATCCAACTCATCCAACTTAAGGTAAAACCCTAGGATTCACTCACTAATGGTCAAGCAGCCGGTTGGAAAGAGTGCCGCCCCATCACAGTTAGAGAGTCACTCAGGAAAAACCCCAACTTGACTCTCAGTGATGATCGAGACCTCATGTGGTCAGAGAGCTCTGTTGGATCCACACGCTTACACAGAAGTACAGACCCACATAAGTACAACAAGACCCTGGCTCAATCCAGGTAGACTAAATATAATTTGGATGCAACCCAGCTCAGGTCCCAGGTGGGTTCTCAGGTACCATAGGAACCAGCAAACCTATAAAGATTTATGACCATTGCACTGCAGATGTATATCAAATGTCAACACTTTTTGAGTAAGAAATACCGAAAGGTTTAAAGTGTTGAATGCTCGGTCAGATACTCTGCCATGTTTACTTATTTGTGGATCTGAAAGAATTTTTGCCAGATTTGAGAGTCTATACTTTCAGAACAGATTAATGTGCAGCTGGTTTGTGTTAAAAGATAACCAGATATTTACTTTTGCGAGGTGAAACGTAAGTTATTTGAAAGAGTCGGTAGCCTACAATGAGCTATTCAGTGGCTCTTGTGGCAGTTGACACATGGAAGGAAGGAGTTGTTTGTTGCTTGTACATACCTGTAAATCTTTGTGATTGCATCCATGTTTACTGAAATCGTGTGTGCGCTCTTGTCTCAGTGGACTGTTGGTCTGTTAACGCATTAACAAGTGTGTGTTCAGGAAAAGAGGGAAAAGCGTGTGTGTTTGTCTGGTGTGAATGACAGCCCCTCAGGTGCCTCGTGTGTTTGATACTCAGATTAAAGGACAGATGGGAGCTAAGAAGCTTCCTCTTTCTCTGCCCCCCCCAAAAATTTTTTTTCTCACTTTCCTCAGGAGATATCTTACCCCAAGAACAAAAACATTTACATCCATGCTTTATCTCTCCTCTCACCTTCACACACAGCGAGACCCTTCTCCAGGCTGAGTGGAGCACAGGGGGTTGTCGGTGGTCTGGTTTGTTTTTTTTCAGACGGTGTGTTTATGTGACCGTCTGTCCAATCAATGAGTGTCTGTCTTTCATTTAGCTGACTGACACTCAGTGTTCTGTGTATGGGACTATGTGTGAGTGTCTCCTGGATGAGATTTAGTCTTTTTATCTTTTGAGAAGGAAAATCAACTTTACCCCTAAGGCACATACAGTCACATATCGACTCAGATCCTCAGGTATTTATATAACGGGAGGTAGCCATGCAAGTAAGAAATTCAATATTCTCTCTCCCCCATTATCATTTAATCATTTAAATTCACAGTGTAACACTCCTGAAATGTAAGCATCAGAGTTGTTTATCTGTCATCGCCTTCGACATGACCTGCTTAACTTTGGTGAAAGCCTCTCTTATCAATGTTTTTATGTTAACAGTGAATCAAACATCCAATCTTTGAAGAGACAAACTATATTTCCTGTATGCCGTTCCCACCAGCTCCGACGAACACGATTTTGGCCTGCATCTTCAGTTTTTAGTCTAATTCTCTCTCTTCGCTGTCGTCAGCAGCGCTCCAAGCCAATTCAGGCAGCTGTTTTCAGAACAAACACTAAAACCCCATTGTTCCTAAACTGTCCGTAAGCAGTTGGCAGACACAAAGACTGTTGAACATGGAGCATGTAGGTGCTGAAGAGTTGGACATTTCTATCAGAAGATGGTGGAAAATAAAACCACCAATATGAGGATTACTAATAGACTTGAATAGAAGTGAAAAATTCAGTTTTTTGTCTGCTGCGTCTGTATATCAGCTTTATAGGGTAAGGTTATATGTCAGCATTTTTACAGTTTGCTTTGTTTTTACTTGTATCATCGTATCCATTAAACCACAATGTCATTAGCAGAACAACTGGAAAGTGTGCTTGCTGATCCGTATCGAAATTTTTCTTTCAATGTTTGTCTGCTTTCCGGCTTTGATTAGTCATGGACAAACAAATGAGACGACTTTGCCAGCTTTCTTCAATTATTTTGGATTTAAAGTGGTCTTCTATTTAATTCCAAGTGGCATTAGATCATTGAAAAGTATGTTTAAAGTTAAAATGTTACAGATTTGACTTTATACAGCTTTGTAATAGCAGCAGGATCTGATGAATGTTTATGGTGAAGCTTTGCTTCCCAGAACAAACCAGATCTGCAGTCCTCTGACCACCAGATGGGTTTGAGCCAAGTCTGGCTCTAATTTCTTTTAATTCCCCGAAGGCTCGATCAGGTCAAGTTTCATTTTATTTATCTCCCCCAGATTTTAATCAGGTTCGGGCTCGTTAAATACTGCAGCGGTTGCGGATGGGATAACTCACGATCCATACTGGTTCCGCCAGGGTCAAGCCACATTTTTGGGCCCACCATATGCTGTGGTACGATAGTCATGTTAAAAACCATGGAAGGATGAGGAGAGAAGCGAGGATGAAGCATCTGTGCTGCTCTCTATCAGACAGGCATAGATGACCTGCCAGAGGATTTGCTCATAGATGTGGTGGAGCTGGAGGAGACTTTATTATTAACATATGGATGTGGTCAGGAGTGGGAGGGGTAGGAGACTGTCAAGGAGGGGATCTGAAGGGGAAATACACAGAAAGATTGAAGAGATTGAGAGATGAAACGGCAAAGACTAGGGAGACATTAAAATACAATGAATCAGCATTGTGTGAATATTGTAAACTTAAAGATGCGGAAAAGCAGAGAAGAAGAGGAGGTGGGTCGAAGGAGTTCAAAGTGCCGTAGAAGTGAGAGGTTGAATTACAAAACGATAAAAGCTGTTTGCATATGGACTGCTCCAGAATTATTCTGGAGGGCTGCATGTGAGGAAACAAATGTCCTCAGTATTTTCTCCCTCCTTCATTCAGAGCTGTACCATTCAGCTCGCTATTATGAAATCCCCCAAAAATCTGCTGCTGGGCCCACGCATGAATACAAACTCACATAATCTTGAACATTTCAAGCTAGTGAGCGTGTCCAATGATAAGAATTATTGCTTTATAATCTTTTT
>JBBBVU010000006.1:5928973-5940251 GCA_037177055.1 Atherinosoma microstoma
ACAAACTCACATAATCTTGAACATTTCAAGCTAGTGAGCGTGTCCAATGATAAGAATTATTGCTTTATAATCTTTTTTCTGATATTGATGTTTTCCACTTGTTTGCCACTATAGTAAATGCCTCCAAACACACATGGTATTGATGTCAACCGTTTACTTTTTCTTCTGCGCTTTACCCAGACTGCCCTCTGTGCTATTTTCAAAAATACACCTTTCACCGGGGGTGCAGAAAAAAATTGATTCACATCAGAATCGATCCAAAATTTCCAAGTATCAATATATTAAGACTTAAAAAGTGTTTAACAGACGTCTTTCAAAGCTATTAAGTAACAAAGAAATGTTAGTTATCAAAGCAAGCAAAAATAAATGTCATCTCTTTATCCAAAGATTCTGTGTATTTTCAATTTTTGAATCACTTGATTATCCTTGAAAACATCATTATAGCTTATAGAGGAATGTAGTTAATCCTTTGTTACCCTTTGTATTTTTTGTGTCAAGATCTGTTTGAATCAAGAGTCGATACAGAATCGAATCGTCACCCCAAGAATCGTAATCAAATTGAATCGTTAGTTGATGCCAGATTCACATCCCTACCTTTCACCCAGAGAATTTCCTGCTGTAGAGTTCAAGATGCTCCAGGAATTATGTTGTTTCATTTGTAAAAAACAGCATGAGGAAGGAATGGACTAGAAGGACAGCAAAAACACAAGTTCAAGGAGATAAACCAGATAGGAAAAAGGTGCAAAGGTGGAAAGAAAATTCAATGATTGATTTTCCAACAAGGAGTTTTTAATGGGAATACAATGTTTTATTAAATTATCAGGCGTCAAATCAGACATTTAATAATTCATGGACTAAATGCTGTCAAAAATAAATAGAGAAAGACAGAGGACATGATCTAGATACAACCAAAAATATAGATGTAAAGGAAATGTAGGTAAAACAAGTGAGGAGTCCTATAAAATTAGGCAGATGAAAGAAGAGTCATAAATGAGCTCCTCCTCCCTCCTTTCCTTCTTTCCTGTCCTCAGATCCCACAGCTGAAACAGTCAAAGAACAAATCTGAGTTTTGTCTGTTTCACTCCTATTCATCTTCTTTCATCTGTCTCCTGTCTGTCCTGCAAATGACAGAGTGGTTTGGTCTCTCCATCACACCACAAAGGGACAAACTAAAGGAAAGCAAAATAAACAAAAACAGAGAAAGTAATGAGATGAAAAAGAAAAAAAAAGATCTATGTTGTTTTGAGAAGACAAAGCAAGGCAAAAAATTACTAATTTAAAAAGTCAAAATCATATCAAGCTTCAGAGGAACAAATTAAAATGTACCAACATGAAAAGAAAAAACAATACTAAATATATATGCTCATTGAATGTTAGTTTTTCAATGAAAAAGCAAAGTTTTGGCCACTTTTTTTTTTTTTTTTCTTAAAGCTAAGTTTCCCACCATGCTTATCACCTCACTTCTCATTGTGTGCTGTTGCTTAGCACCAAGCAGAGATTTAATAAGTCATCTATGCTGGAAAGCTGTCATGCTGGGAGGAGATTAGACCAGCACAGATTACAGACTGGAGCCTTTTTTCTTCAGCTTTAATTAAACAGTCTGACGAGTCAGAGCCAACAGCCCAGATCTGATTTTACACTTTGTTTGTTAGTGGACACCAACATAGGAAATCTGCCTCACTGTTAACCATCCCTGACAAGGCTGCGAGTGTGACCTGAATCCCAGTTCACTGTGCTTCAAGTCAAAGGTCATTGTTTGGCTCTGTGTTGTGGTTTCAACCCCCACCTCCCCCTGGTTTTTTTTTTCTGGCATAAAAGTTTTGATTGTAGCATACAAAACCGCAGCAGGGTGCTGTTTACATTCTGCTTTGGACGTGGGAAGTGTTTGTTTAGCCATAGTGTAAATGAAATCAACTTTGCAGTTCACAAGATGATATGTGTAGTTTCATGTCGGTGACCACAAACTGTAACATGTATGCTTTCAAATGACTCTCTGAGTCAAAAGACCACAGGGAAGTGGTGATTGAAAGGGTCCATTTGTGTTTTGTGAGCCACACCAGGGGAGGTACGACGATCAAAATATGCTATTCAGATTAAAAACCAAAGATACTGTAGTCAGTTATATAAATTAGATGTTACAGTATAGTAAGATGGACAAAAGGGTGCCTTTGTTGCATCTCTCTTGCCCCTTCTTAGATTGGCTTGACTCCATATAGTTTTCAATTGTTTAAAAATAAAAATCAGTAACAAAAAGTATGTATTCAGAACAATGTGGCACAGACAGAAATGACTAACAGCAGCCCTAAGGGTAGAGTCGTAGACATCTGTTCATCCTTACCTTTTATTTTCCAATCCAGACCTGCATCAAATGACAAACGTATTCAACTCTAACACTACATTGTGTGTTTTACACACAAACAACTGCAGTAAGAGCATCCATGATATGACATAATGTAATAACCCAAAAGCAAAAGCATTTCCATATAAAATGAAATTATATATGATGGAGCTGAGATAAGATAATTGGTTAAGCCAATAGTAAACAAAAATGTCCCATTGTCCTCTTCAGTAATTTACAACGTGATGGAGATTCCTGGTCTGTGATTTTAGAGGTGGCTTCATGCCGAGGTCCTTGTATTCCCTTTTGGGGTGGCTAGGTGTGCAACTAATAGGGGAAGGTGAAATGTGACACAGGTTCACCAAGTCCATTTTTGTCCACTCTATAACAAGAAGGTTTTAATGATGGAGGAGATGATATCAATCTATTAGGAACATCTACATCCTGTATTTACATGTATGTTCCTTTAGAGCCAGTTGTTATTTGAACATGTTTTGTGTCATTATCAACGCAAAACATGATAAATATTCCTTTTTTCAATGTAGACGTGCACATTGAGAGGGGGGAAAGCCAGTCATTTAAAACAACATTTGAAGATTTAACATCCCAAATGATTTGCCATTGATACACATTAACTGGGTTTGCATTGCTGTTTTGATGCACATCTAGAGGATGTGAATAGCAAACAAAAACAGAGCTTCCACCAATGCACAAAAAATGTACAAGTTCTCTCGAGGGGGTTTTGTCCATTTCAGATGAAGATCTAATGCTCAGCATGGGAAATGGAAACTACTCTGCCAATTGCATTTGACCTGGCAAACATTAAAATGACGTGACTCCCCAGCTGTTTTTGCTCTTATTCGGCAAACAATTAGCTCACGTGGCTGAACATGTTCTCTGGTGTCTTCTGGATGCTCTTCTTGAGATACTGCCAGAAAAAAGTCATTCCCCGAGTAAAAGGTATAATTATTTTCCCTGTCTTTTGTTATTGTTGTTTATTTTCTTCTTGATCTAATACCTCCAGTTTCCAGTTTGGACTAAAACTTGGTATGTGACAACAACCAATGGCATTATAGTCTACACCGCTACCCTCCTGGTGACACCAAGCAGCCTAGTTTATTAGTTTCAAACCAACCGATGAAAACGTGTCTGATTCACATTTGTTTTTTGTGACTTTCTGCGGTATTTCTGTTCATGTTTCAGATGGCTGTTTTCAAACACTTGGAAAACATTTTTCAAATGGCGCCCAACATCTTAATGGATTAAAATAGATCAGAATAAAATAGATTATTCAGACAAATTCAAACCACCAAAGCAAAATAAATTGTGTTACTCTTGTCAGACGGTGATGTGATTCATTTTTGAATTAACTCAGCAACTCTTTGTCTGCAGGTTTATAGGGGTAGCTAACTTCTCAAATAAAACGCTTACACAATCCAGAATACAGTGCACAGACTAACACACACACACACACACACCATGCCCTCATGACATAAATTTTTGCCACATGCATCTGATTTCTGATGAAATGAATTCCCGTTCGTTAAGGAAATGCCAGTGCAACAATGATCCCTGTGTGCGCAGCTTATTCCATTATTTAATTAGCTGTAAATATAGCTGTGTAGAGTGCATGTCATGTGGTCATAATGTATGGAAACCATACACACATTGGAGCAAGTTGGCAGCCTGCTGAACCGTGATACAGTGGAATAATATACAGATCTGCGTTCAGAGCTGGAGCTAATGGATCCCGAGCTGTTTCTGGAAAACATTTGTGTTCACATCTAAGTTTAAAGAGGCAAATAGAGTGACATGTATGGCATGAATTACACATTTCCACATTGCATGTTATGTCTGTTATTTGAAGGAGTGATGTGACATGAAACGGCTTTTTAAACACATGATTGAAGTGATTTTTAGTCTTTACTGTTGTTTTGTTATACTCGTGTATACGCCTTACAAAGCAGGGTTATCAAATGTACAATTCTACCTGGAAAATGTATTTGCTCTGATGCTTCTTTCAGGATCCAGGTTGGCTGGCCATTACTCACCTACTCTCCTCTGTTCAGTAGCTCTGTTACAACCAATCAAGCTTTTGTTCAGTACATGCATATTACATTCGGATAGTGATGTTTTATTTATTTATTTTTTTTACTAATGCCATGTGTAAAATTGCTTTTAGAGGCAGATTGTATGCCAAATGATAAGAGATGGTGTCAGATAAGCAACCTCTTCAGTTCGTAGCTCAGTGGTGCATTAGTGCATTTGTCATTTTATTGAAACGTCTCCAATAACTGTGCAACATGCCTTCATGTCTTCTTGTTCTACATTTTGCTGATGTAAGCAATTCAGTTTTTACAGTTTGTTTCAAAGGGCTGTTAAGTTAGGACAAAAGCTATTTAAAAAGGTTAGTGTTTTGCCAGACAGGTCTGAGTGTAATTTACATCAGGAGCTCCTCTGCTCTGATTCATTGATATTCAAGTGGCATACTTGTAGCAATAAATAGAAGAAACGTCTGTATATTGAATTCTTTTTGACATTGAAATACATGCGTATGACCCTAGATGACTGATCACCTCCACCAGTTCACTTTCTCCAAAGTCAACATGTCTGTCTCTGCATGTTGTGTATGTGCGTTTGTTTCCTCCGCCACACAAACAATGGCTGATTTATAAGATTACACATATTTACTCTGTAATCAGTGTGTGTAAGCGAGAGTGTGGCAGTCATGCGACGCCAAGCCGAGGATATTTATCTTGTTGCTGTGAATTCCCAAAGTTCTCCTCATTTTTTCCTTCTCTCTCTTTCTCCCTCACTCACATCTCCCTCTCTTTTCCTCTCCTCTTTTCTTCCTTCAAAAGGGACCATTGAGAGAAATGCAAACACACATGGTGGGGGTGCACACACACACACACGTACACACATATATACACACACAAACACACGTATCGTGCCAAGGGGTATGTTTGTGGGTCAGACTTATTTAGTGTGGTTTTTGGAGTTTGACCAGTCTGTGTACATGTGAGTGTGTGCGTGTATTTATGATTATGCAAGGGGAGTTGTGTGTGCATGTATCTGTATGTTGAAGTGTGTATTGAGGTCATGTTACAAAGCTACCAGTGTGTTTGATTGGATTTGCAGTCTAAATGAAAGTGTGCGATGTTATCAGTGCTATCATCGCGCTAGCTTAGGCAGTGAGCTCTTTTACTTCATCTTAGCATCCACAGAGCTTTCAGCCCTTACAGTTGTTACAGTGTGGAACTTTGATTGAGCTTGCCAAAGCTCCTTAGCTCTAAATTAGTGTCGTTTTCACTGGGACCACAACCAAAACCATCACCTCAGACCTGGCTCTGTGTGTGTGTGTGTGTATATGTGTGTGTGTTTGTTGGCTTCTCAGGTCTCTGGTCTGGACTGCATCAAGTGTGTGGTTCAGTGTTGGACCTGGGAACTCTGTGTATGAACATATTGTGTTTGTTCTTGTATAAGGGAAGGCCTATGTGATTATGTGTGTCAGTGAGTGCAACAACATTTTTTTCTGTTTTTGGTTGTCTTTATAGTTATCTTTCCATCCAGCAGCCTTTTATGATCAGAATAAACAACCATAAAAAAGGAGTTCAGGCAGCAGTAGTCACTTTACAGGACTCCACTGACATCAATCTCACAATTTGTAAGCAAATATATATATATATATATATATATAAATTAAAAACAAGGATGGTGGAAAAAGGATGGTGGTCAAACCAAATGGCCAAGTCGGGTTATAACCATAGCACAACTCCAGTGCCGTTGAGCTGTAAATATGAAATCAAAATATATTAGGATGATGTTTCTACTAAGAAGGCTTTGTATCTTCCTGATACTCTTGGTGTTGAATATGTTGCTAAAACTTAGTTCAATGATTTGCATGAAACTTACAAATGAAGTATAAAAGAGGGGGGAAACACAAATATAAACAAAAGATTACAAGCTAATATTTAGTGTTGGGAAACAACCTGGGTAAAAGTGAAGAAACGGGTGAAAAAAAAAACTCCAACTGTGTCTCATTTTGGGGTCTGCACACTTCGAAGTGTGGATTTGTCAGCTGCGTATGTCACAGCGGCGCACCAAGTAGTGTCCCGATTCCAAAAACCCTCTGAAGGAGCCTTCAAATCCACCCTCCAAACCCACACTTCATTTGGCTTGAAACGAAGGCTACTGGCGGTGTATCCTTCGCGGCCTCTTTTCTCCTATAATTCATTTTGAACAAGATAACAGGCAGAGCCACGGCTCTGATAACAGGCAGCAAAGTGCCGAGGCATACGTATTTAAGTTGAAGTATTTTACCGTAGAGATGTGACCGAATAATAAAAAAAGAAACTTTTAGTTTGTTAAACTGTGGCATTAAAATCATGTAATATTTGATATTAATGAAGTGGTTAATGAAGTGTCTACCGACTTTTTTTTTTTTTTTTTAAACAAAGCCAGCCACTGAAGCAGCTTTTATAATGACACTTTGAGCGAACATTTCTGTCTCCATTTAGTTTTTTTTATGCAGTTATATGAAGGAATTAGCGACAAAAATGAGAAAGCTTTCATATCTGCAATTGCTAGGCAACAGGGGACCGCAGCACCATGGGATATTCTCGCACACTATATATGCTGTCTCATTTCACAAGCAAATAAACTGCTTCGAAGTGTGCGGCCACTATGTATCTTTCGTAGGCTGCACACTTCGAAGTGTACAGACCCCGAAATGAGACAGAACGTAACTCTTTGCTTTGTCTGCCATCATTTTTTCGCTTTGGTCTCTAAACCACGAACAAGCAAAGTGTGATCTATACGCACCATCATACACACAGTCATGTTTCATTAACTTCACTTTACATGGTCATACATTCATTTCCTTATGATGTGCCTTAACCTTATCCTAACCTTACTACGCTCAACAAGTCAGCAAGTTACGTTATGGTGATGTGCTTATTTTGTCTTTTTTTTTTTTTTACCCACATAATGTGCCCTTCATACTAACTCATGTCCCTACAATGTAAGTAGTACAACTCTACACATATAGAGACACATTAGAGGGAACAACTATGACCTTCTCACTGTGCTATGTAGTCATTTTATCTTGTTAAGTAAAGACCTTAATGGAAATGAATGCAGCTAAATGTTTAAACAGAGATATGCCACATGTTTAGTATCTTCCTCCAGCATGTTAATCAACTTTGTAAAATTACATTTCATTTTACATAAGTCTTTTAAGTCCTGTTATTGATGCTCTATTCAGAAGAGATTATTGGGGGAAGTTCATGAATAACAGTCTAACAAGCTAGCAAAAAAACAAACAAAAAACACCTGGTCACATCTCTGTTGTAACCAGCTGAAGGCAAACAATTCATCATTGCAGCCCTCAGAATTAAAGTTGCATATTCAAGATTGAATGTTGTTTCGCCAAGAATGTTGATCGTGGATTATAAAACAAAAAAAACTTTTTTAAGTCCTTCGTTGTAAAAAGAACAACCTGAAGAAGACTTAGCAGTAATGATAGTACCATAGATTACAAAGTGGAATAATGTTGAAGGAAATTCTTGAACATACAACAGAAAGAGCAGCACTTTTCATCTCCATTTCCTCAAACACAATGTTGTATAATGCTTCCATTGTTCTTTCTTCTACCACTGCACTGCTTATGTGAACTATTTTGGGTCATAAATACTATAGATATGATTGGTCCCAGTGCTCTGCTGCTTTAATATGAAATAAATCTCAGTTTTTTCTTTATTTAATTAAAACTGGGTTGTGCAGAATGTTCGAACTTCCTTTCATATTCATTATAAAGCAAGTAATCAGAAGAATGAAATGTTGCAAAGGGTCATTAGTAGTGATTGTATGAAATATCTTAATGATGAAGACATGTCATTAAAATCCTTGGGCCAATGGTACTTGGGCCTTATATGTAGTGGTTATGTAGCAATCAAGGCCGGCACTGAAAGGAAAGTGGTGTCAACTAAAGGGCAGTGCTCAGATCAGGCTGAATTCTCCTAAAAGTGACTCAAACATTAGGGATGAATCTCTTATGCAACTTTAAACCCTAACCAAGAAATTATCTCTAGGCTTTTCTTCTGTGTAGTGTTATAGTTAGAATAAAATATAAACAATGAGAGACAGATCGGACAGGATGAACCATGCAGAACACCTGCTGGACACAGTTTGGAATGCATGTGGTTTTGCTCAAATGTGTGAATATGCATGAGTGTTTGCACATGTACATGTGCACATGGTGCATTTATTAATCTTTACAAATGTGGTTGTGCATCAACATTCATTCATAATTATGTATTTATTCATTCAAACAATCTTCCATGTGTCTTTTTGCGCCTTGCGAGCATGCACATGTGCAGCCTGGGAGGTTAGTGTGAACTGTTAATGACAGACCATGCTATGTGTGTGTGTATGTGCGTGCATATGTGTGTGTAATGAGTAGAGAGAGAGGTTCTGTGTGATTATAGGCCTCCTCATAGGACCAGTAAGGCTAAAAATGGCTTCAGACTAAACACTGCCCCCACACATGCACATGCACACACACAAATGCTCACACACCACACCACAGACCGCATACACATTGGCAACATACAGCACGTATGAGGAGAAAAAGTCTGAAAATAACTTGAGGATATTTTTATGATCAGACTGGACAGGAGTTATCTTCGCCGTGTGTGTTTCTGTGCTGTTTGTGTGTGTGTGCGGAAATAAATCTTACTCACAAATCATCGCATTCGCTCGTGAGTTGTGTCATCTGGGTTCCTTGTGTTTGCTTTGTTAGAGCAGCATGGACAATTGCAGTCGCTTTACAGGGATTTGACTCAATCATGCGCTGCATATTAGTAGACATTTGTTGCTTATCACTTTTTGGATCATTAGTTTGGATTTGTATGTAGTTGCAATCATTAAATAGTTGTATATGTATTAAAAAAGGCATTCTTAACTTTCTAAAGGAAACTGAAAATCTACACAATGTTGGCAGCTTATTGTCACTTAATTTTGGTAAGAGAAAGGTAACTATTGATTCCTTTATGCCATCAGTACAAATTTATTGTATTTCAATGATTTAAGCTTTAGTTTCAGACAACACATTTTAGATTATTGTATAATGGGATACTTTGTACAGTGTATGTTATATTAAATATTGAAGTATTTGGACAGAATAAAAAAATATATTGAAAATCCACCGTTTAGGGAGTACTCTGGCGCAAAACTTGACTCATCTCCGACTTATTCTAAATCTTTGAAATTGCTATTTTGATATCATAAATGGATTCTGAACTTAAAACATATAAATAATGTTTCAATTATTTGATTGGCAGAAAAAGATAAGAACCAAGCCTTGTCTAACTATATACCCTAATGTACTGGAGGAACTTTGTTGCAGATATCCAGAAGAGCATTAACACAGAATGGAAATAGAGATGTTGAAGTGTCATCCAGTTAGATATATAGTTTGCTCACAGTGACTGGAGGCCTGATAGATTGTATCCCAAAGCAGCTCTGCTCACTCTTTTCCAAGCAGCAGCCTCGGAGGGAGAAACATGGAGCAAACAGTGAATTTCCAAGAACTGCAATGCCTTGAATGATCTTTTATGGCTATCCTTCAAAAGCAAGTCAGTCCCCATAGACCTCCATGTTCATATCCAACCTTCTCTGAAAACTAATATGGCGGGGGGAAAAAAGTCTCAAAGTCAATCTATCCCATTTATTACAACTACAGAGTATATATTTATATGACTTAAAGATGCACATTAATTAGCGCCCCTGCACTTTATACCCAATGAATGTGTATAAAGTTCCCGTTTCTCACTCAGATGTATTCTGCACACCTCACATCGGACTGGAAGAAACCAACATAGTGACAGTAAATTCTGGACTTGAGACAGAAAATCAGCCGTATGCAAGCCAATGGGGGATGTATACCCTTCATGTACAGTCTGCTAAAGTTATCTCAGTTTCATTTGGTTCCAGAGTTTGGCATTGTGACATAATTCAATAATATGGTTCAAATTATTATAAATTGTGACCACTTGATTGTGATTCATTAGAAATATTCATATTTTTTCTAGAGTTAGAATGTGAGACATATGTATGTCCATGTGTTTTCCTACACCACTGAACTTTTCAACAGGCTAGTAGAGTTCATATATATTTTGGCTTTTGAGGAAGGTTTTAAAGCAAACACACACACACACACACCCCGCATATGCAGCTGTTCCTGTGAAATAGGCCCTTGGGTTAAGTCACATCACATGCTATTAATACTGCTTGCTAACTGTGTGAGTTGTTCGTGTTCATGCAGAGTCTCTTTGGGAGGTTGTTTGAGTGTGTTTGTGTCAGGACTGCATGCGCGTGTTTGTGCGCGTATTACGGCCTGATTTGATTTAAAAGCCTTGCTTTAGGGCATGAGTGTGTCAGTGTATCTATTTGAACTTTGACCCCAACCACACTTCCAAACAGCTGTATCTGCCCTCTTTATGAGGTGTGCATGTGTAAGTCTGCTCGTGTTTGTGTGCATGTGTTAAAGACCTACATCCTCCTTCTCGACCCTCAAGTTTCCTTTCACCTGTTCTGACACCCGCATGCAGATCATGTGATGTCACATCCAGATGTTTCCTGTGTCAGTGTTGTTTAATAACGGGATATTTTTCTTCGATATAAAAATCTCATGACTTTTTTTTTTCATTAATAATTGTTTCTTGCTTATTTTTATCTGTTGTAGATGCCCTAATTACTGATACTGAGTGTCAGTGCAACAAGTGGAGATTCTGTTTGTGAGAATCACAAACTCAAGCACAGGGGTTACAAAGTGCAACAGAGAGATGACCAATTACTATTTTTATATATATATATATGTATATATATATATATATATATATATATATATATATATATATCTCTATTAATATTTTTTTT